>JADEYB020000027.1:1238241-1279293 GCA_015832495.2 Alces alces
TAATTTCTTTAGGTCTTCCCAGGTGGCTCAGTGGTGGTGATGGTGGTGATGGTGGTGGTGGTGATGGTGGTGGTGGTGATGGTGGTGGTGATGATGGTGGTGGTGGTGATGGTGGTGGTGATGGCGCAGACGGTGGTGATGACGGTGGTGGTGATGGTGATGGTGGTGGTGATGGTGATGGTGGTGGTGATGGTGATGGTGATGGTGGTGATGGTGGTGATGGTGGTGGTGGTGATGGTGGTGGTGATGGTGCAGACGGTGGTGATGACGGTGGTGGTGATGCTGGTGGTGATGGTGATGGTGGTGATGATGCTGCTGGTGCAGGTGGTGAGAATGACAGTGAGGACAGTAAAAATAATAACAATGGATGTGACACTGCTCACAGCAGCCAGCATCTGCTGAGCACTTACTCCGGGCATTTTCCAAAGCAGTCTACTCGACTCTCTAACCCTTGTATTTCCACTCAACGCTCACAACAAAAGCAGCCTTTTCTCTAAAAGCCAAGCTTCAATCTGGAATTCTTCAAAGAGAACCCTGGCAGTCTGTAGCACAACTCACCTTCCAGCGTCAGGAATATCCCATGTGGGTGGAGAAACTCAAACTGTTTAAAATATATTAACAGAATTGAGATGGGGCCTAAGTACAGGGCATAATAAGGAGTATCACAGTAATTTAAATGTAGCAGTGATGTTGTCCAGATAAATACTGTTTTTTATATCGCTTGAGAGTCAAAGAGGCCCTGTGGGGCTGACAGGGATGGAGAGCAGAGACAAAGCTGGCAGGCGCAGGGGTCCGAGGCTGGAATCCGGAAGCAGACGTGCTTCCAAAACCTGAAAACTGGGGAGGGGCCTGTGGCTTCTTCCTCCCAAACATAAGAATTTCCCGGTGGGCCCCTCGACTCCCCAGGCCAGACAGCTCTCCTGTCCCTGTGTTCTTCCAGCACATTGTCTGTGCTGCACACGCCCAGCCTCGACACACTCTGCCCTGTGTTGTGGCTGTTTGCACCCTCATCAGCCCCATGAGGGCAGAAAACATCTCGTCCACTTTTGGAGCTGGGCCAGAGCCCCCACCACAGGCTCTTCACACAAAGCGGATGTTTAAAATCCATTGGTGGATGTGGATTAAGAGGTACAAACTACTGGGTATAAAATAAGTAAGATACCAGGGTGTAACGTACAGCCCTGGGAATACAGCCCATGTTTTACAATAACTTTAGACAGAGTATAATCTATAGAAATACTGAATCACTATGTTGCACACCTGAAACCACCATAATATTGCAACCTAACTACCTTAATAATAATAGAATATAAATAAAGGACATGTGTGGACTGTAACTGCTGCCATCCAGAAGTGAAGACGTTTGTCATCTGCCTTCCTTCAGATGGGGCTCACATGTCCAATAAAGAATGATACCCGACTTTGTTGATATGCCTACACCTCTCCTTGGATTGTGGGATTCCTGTGTGTCTGACATAAGAAGGTTTCCAGCAGCATTTCTGCCAGACCTACTACGTGTCTGACCCAGAGCACCCAGTACTCTGCTGGAGGATGAGAGTCGTGTGAAGCAGACACATCTCACAAGTGAGGAATGGGCAGGTGAATGACTGAGTCAAAGGTGAACAAGACACACTCCGTGACCTGAAGGTTCAAGGTGCGTTTCGACACCCCCACCAGCTACCCCCACTCTGCTGGGTACATGACCTCAGCTCACACAGGGTAACCAGGAGGGCTGGCAAACACCTCCAGATCATGCTTCGCAAACTCTCCCGTGAAAGTAGGACAAACAGCAAGAGAGCCAGGGAACCACGCTGTCCCAGGAGTCTGAGGGCAGAGCCTGAATCTGCCACAGCTCGGCATGGGATGGCTTTGATGTCTCAAATTCCATCTTAAAAATTCATGTACATCTTGCAGTCTAATTCATAATATATTCATGATTATTTTAATGTTAAATTTTAAAAATTATCTATCTTTCCTCCCATTCCAAATCTTCAAGTAAAACTGATGCCCCAGGCTGGGTATCCTCCTGGAATTCACTGAGTCTGGTCTAAGAAGCGTGGATCTGGCCCCAACCCCTCAGTTCACAAATCACAAAGCATAGAGGTGAAGAGACTTGCTCAAGACTACATGGCTAGTGGGAGAATGAGGACCAGAGCCTAGGAGGGCTTCTCCAAACCCAAGGCTCTGTCCACTCATCCATCAACTTATCCATCCACCCACCCATCCATCCATCCATGCATCCACACATCCATCCGCCTGTCCACCATCCATCCATCCACCCCTCCACCCTTCCATCCATCCACACATCCATCCATGCATCCATCCATCCATCCACCCATTCATTCATCAATTCATCCATCCATCCATTCACGTAGTACATTTATGCAGAATTAACTAGGTCTAAAGCATTAGACTCCAATGGTAAGGTATTGTCCCTCCCCTCATGTCACTCAGTTTACAAAAGGTTCATCACCTGAAATTCCTCCTTGAGGTGCGCCCCCCATAGGAGGACTTCAACATTCTTCAAAGGAGAGATGAACAAAGTACCTCTCTAGTTGCTCTTTCGGAGTGTAAACTGGTCTCTGACGGGGAAAAACAGAACGAGTACCGTCCCGCCACGGGCTCACCTAAACTAAAGCTACAAAGGAGGGGAGCACCAACATCTAGAAAATAACCTGAAGAGAACTACCTTTGATCCTGACTCACTTTGAAAATGTCACAGACCTCCAACCATCCCTCCTTCTACGAATGAAGACATCAGCACCTTCATCCTTTGTCCAGAAAGATGCTCTGTGTTACCTGGACCAATCCAGAGGCCTCCAGCCTGAGTCCTTCATTCCTACAAGCTACTAATTCCCCTTTAGAGACAACATCTAACTTGGAGAGACTGGAGAAGGAGTTTCAGGAAGCCACTGGAAACAACAAACCTGCCTGAAAGAACGATGGGGAGGGGTGGGGAGGGCCCTTCTGAACTTCCTGAAGCCAACGGCGTTCAGGAGGCGGCTTTTCTCTCTGGCTCTCACCCCAAGGGCTCCAGAGGGAAGCAGGCAGGTGTCACAGCTATGGAGTAATGTGCCCAACGCCCTGCCTTTGACCACCCGGGCCCCTGGCGAGCTGGAGGGGGAGGGGGAAGCCCAGGACGGGGGTCTGAGGAATCAGCGTGAACCCGAGCGGCCCACCGCCCCATGAACGCGGAAAGGCCTCCTCCAGCCCTGCCTCCCCCACCCCGGGAGGAAGCAACTGTGGATTTATTTGGGAGGCGGCTCTTTTCTCAGTTGGCTCCTGCGGTCCAGCTTGCTCATGACCTGGGTGATGTCCACCGTGGTGGCCGCCTCCCGCGCCTTGGCTTCCTCTTCCAACTGCCGGAGGATGACGGGGCTGGGGCTAGAGCGCAGGTGCCGCCGCATGAACGGGAGGCTCGAGCTGGAAGGGAGGAGGGGGCGGTCGGCGGAGGGCAGCACTGGACACCTGCGGGGTGAGGCCGGCCTCTGGCGGCCCCTCATCCTCCCGGGGAACTTCAAGGGGGACCCTCGGAGGCCCCCCAGCCGCGGGAGGATGGGGCCTGAGTGAGGCCCAGCTGCCATCAGCTCTTAGAAGCCGCCAGAAGGGCAGCGCCGAGCAGACACCACCCGCCACAGTGTCTGGGAACCAACGCGTCCCCTTACCTTCCTCGAGGTTCTTCTGGAAAGAACAGGACAAGGGGGCCTGGCTACTGGAAGCCGAAGGGCTCTCGCCCCCCAGGGAGAACTGGGGCATTTGTTTTCAAAAGTCAAGGTTCTGGGAAGGAAGGAAAGTGCGAGGCCATCGCAGAGCGAGGCTGCACCGGCAAAGGAAGGGGAAGCGGCCGGAGGAGCCGGGGATGCGCTGGTGGCCCTGTGCGCATGCGCCGACCCGTCCGCATCTTCTGCCAACGCCAACCACGCATCGCTGTCCACCATCACCTCGGGCGCCAGGACACAGCTCCGGGTGTGTGATGGAGGCGACCGTGAGCAGGCTTGGACAAGCAGCATTTCAGCCGCAAAGGGCGACTTCAGACCTAGGACCTCTCCAAATTTCGGGAGCATGTAACCCCTGGAAACTTCCATATCTGCCCGGGGAGGAACCACGCCCCCACCTGTGAGCGGAGCCTGAGACTCTGTCTCCCCACCCCCCCCCCCCACCCACCACCAGCCACCCCCCCCCAGCCCTGCCTGCTTGGGGCGCCACTTAACTTGCCCTGGAAAACCGTTTCGTGCACTCTCTCACGCCTGACAGTCACGGGACACACTCACACCCCTGCCATCCCCGCACAGCTACCGGCCGGGCTTCCCGGGTCCCCAGGGTGCGCTTACTACCCAGAGCGCCGACAGCATCACCAGACCGCGGTACTTGACCCTGAAGCCGAGCCCTGCACCCGCGGTCCAGCGCCACCCCAGGCAAGCGCCCAGGCACCCCACAAGAGAGCCCAGCTGATTCCTCAGGTCTGTGCCAACCTAAAAACCATCTGGACAGAGGCACATGACACTCCCCTCCCTTCCCCACTACTTTCTGGCAGGACGTCTGGAGCTATTGTGGCCGTTTCTTGTGGCTTAAAGAAGGAACTTTCAAGTCCCCAGGGACACTGAACTCCCGTCCTTACCCCGTAAACCTAGGAGAATAGCACCACCAAGACCTCCTTTCTCTCCTTTTCATAACAAGGCCATTATTCTCAAAAATGAAATCAACTTGGGGTCTTTTAAAGCTCCTCTGATAAAGGCTCTGGTCCAACCACCCCCTCCTTTGGACTGACTGGAGACGCTGGAAAAGCGCCTGGCATGGGGCTGAGCTGACAAATGGGAAACCTCTATTGGTGGGGGAGGGGGTGGCAGGGAGGACAGGCCCTGGGGCTGGGAAAACTCTGCCAAAGTCCCAAATCTTTGTTCAAGCTGTTGTTTGGTTACTCTTCTGAATCTTAAATCCCTCTAGCGTTTTTTCACCCCCAAAGAGTTCAAACTGCCCTTCGGGACGTTTTATCCTTTGCCCAAGGGCTACCAGACGGACATTCCGACATTCACATCTCCAGTGAGGAAGGTGAGCATGAATAAAGGAATGGAGGGACGTGATGAAAGGCAGTCCCCTGTGGTCAGCAAGAATAGTTCCCCTGTTTGTTCCCCTGAAGGGCCAGCGTTTTTCTTTGGGAGCAATCTGCCCCCATCTCCAGTCTTGAGCTATCACAAAGGACATTACCAGGACGTAGCTAAATTAATTCCTAAACACCAGTTTGGAGTGGAGAAGTGTGCCAATTAAAAGGCCAATGCGATGCTTCCATCTGTAATAAAGGTCATTATTCCATCTGATAATCAAAACTCTTTCAAACCAGCGTTAGGAGAACAAAACTGACTGGCACTAATGACTATGTGCATCTCGCCAGCATGCTTTCAGAGCGTGATGAAGCCAGTAAGGCGATCAGACCCTAAGAATGCCTCCCAGTCTCAATATTCTCATCCAGAAAATAGCTTGATAATAGCCATTTGGCTGAAAAAGATCCTCCTTTCCCTGTAAACAAAACAGCAGGCCATGAGTGATTTCAGCCCATTCCACTTGCCTTTTCTTCGTAGTTTCCTGGGGTTCAATCGCTTTGGCCAGCATCTCTTTATAGATTGGGGATTTTAAGTAGCGAGCGTAAGAGTCCTGGCAGAAACAAGAGAAAAACGAGACTTGTGAGAAGGAATGGGTCCAGTCAAAAGAACACACTTGCCTTTTTCCCAGCCTCCTCCCAGCAGCGAGATGGGAGTTGAAAGGATTTGTTTCCTTGTGCTCAAGGCATTCAGATCTGCATCTAAAGCCACGGTTCTCAAGTGTGAACCCCAGGCCAGCAGCATCCATTTCACCTGAACACTTACAGTGCTGTGCTGAGTCGTTCAGTCGTGTCTGACTCTTTGGGACCCCATGGACTGTACCCCGCCAGGCTCCTCTGTCCATGGGATTCTCCAAGCAAGAACACTAGAGTGGGTTGCCATTTCCTTCTCCAGGGGATCTTCCTGACCCCGGTACCGAACCTGGGTCTCCTGCACTGGCAGGCAGATTCTTTACTGTCTGAGCCACCGGGGAAGCCCAGACTCCTTTGTGAGGCTTTTTCCAGGGACCCTGGGCAGGTTCAGAGAAGTCACTTCGTGAATGCTGCCTCACTCAAACCAACTGCAAACTTCAGTCTCAACAAATACAGGAGAAAGCCCAGAGCAACCAATGGGGAATTGATTTTAATTTCTTGAAATGGTATCATTCTAAAGACTACATAGTGAGAGCAAAAGTCATGAGAACTGCGGGCAGAACTAACGGACAGATGGCCCAACAATCACAGGGAAAGATGCTCAACATCACTAATCATCAGAGCAACGCAAAGTAAAACCCTCATGAGGTGCCACTCCACACCAGTTGGAATGGCCATCATGGAAAAGACTGCAAGCGAAAAACGCTGGAGAGGATGTGGGGAGAAGGGAACCCTCCCGCACGCGTGGTGGGAATGTAAGTCGGTGCAGTCACTCTGTCAGGACAGCCTCAGCAGCTGCTCCTCCGTGGCCAGAGGGCTCGGGAGCACAGGGAGGGGCCAGCCCTGCGGCAGGTGGAAGACACAGCTGACAGCTCAGCACCCAACAGCAGCAAGGCCACCTCCACACGCTCCCCCTTCTCCCGCATCCCGGTACCCGGGGACGGGAGGATTTCCGGGACCACCACCCGCTCCCCCTTCCCCCGCATCCGGGGACGGGAGGACTTCCGGCCGTGACCACACACTCCCCCTTCTCCCGCATCCAGGTCCTCGGGACGGGAGGACTTCCGGGCGCACGCTCGGCCGGCCCTGCCTACCTTCTTCATGAGCATGTAGATGTGAGTCTGCGCCGCGTCCAGCACGTAGCGGTGGGGGTGCTTCAACCCCTTGACCGTGATGTCCATGGTCTTGCCATCTATGTTTATCCACCGTCTCGCCCCGGGGGCCAGGAACAGCCTGAGACCGGGAGGAGAATGTCAGCAAAAGTAGCCGGACCGGGAATTCCCCGGGGGTCCAGTGGTGAAGACTCCCTACTTCTACAGCAGGGGTGTGAAATCCATCCCTGGTCAGGGAACTAAGATCCTACAGGCCGTGTAGTGCGGGCAAAACTAAATTTAAAATTTAAAAAGAAAGCCAAACCAAGTCAGTGAATGGAACCTTCCCAGCTGCTCAGGAGAGAGGGGCTGGCAGACGTGACTCACCCCCCGCCCCACACACACGCTGGGGTGAAAGGGGTCCTTTTCCAAGATACTCAAGCATCTGAACAGGTTGTCAAGCAACATTTCCTAGAAGCAAGAAGACTTCGCTGCCAGCACCGGGAATGTGAAATGTGCTTAACTTTGGAATTCCCAACCTCTTAGAGAGCAAACAGTGGGTGGGGTGACCCCCAGCCCCCCAGAGAGGGGTGAGGCGCCCACACACGAGGTGCACTGGCTGCCTCCGTCCAGTCTGACCTCGGGCGCAGGGCGGGGGCAGCCGGGCGAGGGGCCTCTGAACCCACGCGGCTCATGCTCACTTGTAAATCTCCTCCGCCTTCTCCTTGACCTTGGACTGATCTCCGTACTTCAGGTCCTCACAGGCTTCCCAGAAGCCCAGGTTCTCCCCTGCGAGGCGCAGAGGGTGGACGCCGTGAACAGCCGGACGGGAGCCCGGATGGGAGGCGGGGGGAGGGAAAGAAGAGAAGCGGTCAGCCGGCATGGATCCCGCCCTGAGCCGTGAGCGCGGGGGTGGAGGTGGGACCACAGGCTCCTGGGTGCTCCGGCCAGGACCCGGGAGAGGGCATGAACCCAGGGAGCACGCCGACGGTGCCTCCTTGGTGCACAGAGACCCCGCCTCTGAGAGCCCCTGCAGGCCGTGTTCCCTCCAGAGCCCCTCACAGATACGCTGCTGAAGCCGCGACCCTGAAGGACTGACTCTCCGGGAGTCTAAACACAGGGCCACCTGAACCAGAGACCCTGCCCCTCTGGGCCCAGAAGGAAAGCCAGGTGCCCCCCTCCTGTCCCTCCAGCTGATGCTCTCTAACTGGTGCCCGGGCACCCAGAAGTGTGAACACGTAGTACATCACCCCAGGTGGCAGCTTCACCTGAGAAAATAAAGATGGTCACGGCAGTGGGAAAGCAAGAGTCTGTGTGTGTGTATGTGTACACGTCTGTGCCTGTATGCCTGCATGTGTGTGTATGATGTCTTATACACGTGTGCCTGTGTGCCTGCATGTGGACACGTGTGTGCTTGTGTCTGTATATGCATGGTGTGTGTGCATGTCTGCACACATATGTGCATGCATGTGTCTGTATGGTGTGTGTGCAGACACGTGTGGGGGGTGTGGCTGTGGTATGTACGGTGTGTGTGGACACGTGTGTGCGTGTGTCTATGACTAGTGTGTGTGCCTGTGGGGGGGAGTGAACCACGGACCGCCGCCATGTGGGGAAATGTACCACACCATCCCTCTGCTCCATTTCCATCTTCTCTGGAAGCCTCCCGGGCATTTCTGACCAGAGAAGGCTGTAGGAGCCTAAGCAAGTTGACTCTGTCCCCTAATTCTATAGAGACCCTTCCTCTCTGGCATAAAATCCAGGGAGTCCTTAGGACCAAGACCACCCGCAGGAGCAAACAGGCCAGGATGCTCTTGAGTGACAGCCACTGGCCTTACTTCAAAGGCCCTGGAGACCACCTTGCCCACAGCAAAAGACAGTTCATTGCCTAGGAGTGAAATTAAACGCACAATTGTTCACAAAAGTCAAAAGGTGGGAACGACCCAAATGTTCATCAGCACAGTAACGGATAAACACAGCGTGGTGCACACGTACAATGAGCATTATTCAGCCTGAAAAAGGAAGGAAATCCTGACACAAGTCACAACAGGGATGAACTCTGAAGTTCGCGGTGCTAAGTGAAACGAGCCAGGCACAAGGCAACAGATCCTGCACAATTCCATTTATGCGAGGCCCCCAGAGCACTCAGGCGAGAAAGCAAAACGGTCTCCAGCGGGTGGGGAGCTGGTGTTTAAAGAGGACAGAGTTTCCGTTTGGAAAACGAAAAAGTCCTGGCGATGGATGGTGCTGACAGTTAATTTCACTGAACTCACACTTAGAATGGTTACAGTGGCAAGGCTTGTGGATATTTTATCAGTGTGAACAAGTGAGCTCACAGAAGTGTGTACATGGATGTTCACAGCAGTACCGCTCGTAACAGCCAAGAAGTGGAACAACCCCAACGTCTCCCACCTGAGGACTGGACACACAAAAGCTGGCGTATTCACAGAATGGAACAAACACTTTAGTTGTTTAGTTGCTAAGTCGTGTCCAACTCCTTTGCAACCCCGTGGACTGTAGCCTGCCAGCCTCCTCTGTCCATGGGATTTTCCAGGCAAGAATACCGGATGGAGTTCATTGCCATTTCCTTCTTCAGGGATCTTCCCGATCCAGGGATCAAACCCACGTCTCCTGTATTGGCAAGCGTATTTTTGCCACTGAGCCACCAAGGAAGCCAGAATGGAATATTATTTGGCCATTAAAAAGGATGAAGCATTATTACATGCTTCAACACAGAAAGACTCTGAAAATACTATCCTAAGTGAAAGAAGACAGCAAGCCACATATTGTATGGTTCCATTTATAGAAAATGTCCAAATCCATGAAACAGGCAAATCCATGAAAATAGAAAGAAAATTAGTGGTTGCCTAGGACTGGGGCAGGGGGCTGTGGGGAGAGAGGAAGACAGAGGAATAGGGAATGACTCACATGGGTCAGGGTTCCTTTTTCAGGGTGCGGAAGATGTTCTAGAGTTGTGTAGTGGTGACTGTTGTGCGACTCTGCGAGTCTAATACAGCGCACTGGACTGCACCGTTTGAAACGGCAGGTGGGTTATATGGTCTGAATTTATAACATGTGAAGCATAGCTCAGTTTTTAAAATTTTAATGAATTGGACTCTTTACTTGTTCTTCCTGTACCAGAAGCCTTGGGGACCTCATCCAGAGATTATCAACAGTGCTCTTGTTTTTTAAATAACGGCAGGAAATCTTAGAGATGAATTCTCACTGATGCCAAGTAACGAGTGGATGGGATAAGCCCAGGGTGTGGTTCGTCGCCGGCCACTAGATGTCGCCCGGCCCACTTCCTCGTGGCGTGCCTCTGACCTACAGCAGCCCCCTCCCATCTCCGGGTTTATTACATCCTGGCAATCAGGCTTAGTCAGAAAACAGGCTTTTCCAGAATCCCTATTAGAACGTGATTTGCCACGTCAGGCAGGCACACAGGCTCATGGCACGTCCCGTGGGGTAGTTTCAGGTGCAACTCACAGGCCAGCGGGTCTCGGGGAGCAAGGGAGGGTCAAGGGTGCCCCGGGGCTCGGGACCTGGCGGGAAGTAAGAGGAACCATGAGAGCCAGGATTTCAGGGCAGGCGGTGATGCCCATGGAATGTCCCACCCGCAGGACGTGGCCCCCGTCCGGCCTCCGCTTTTCCCGGGTGCCTCCCTGCGCGCCGTGTCTACGAGGCTGCAGGGCCCCCAAGGCAGGCACGTGAAGTGTGGGCCCCGCAGTGGTCCCCAGCCTTTCCCTACCAGCGGCCCATCTCACGGAAGACAGCTTTTCCATGGACTGGGGGCGGGAGCGGGAGGGACGGTTTCAGGACGATCCAAGGGCGTTATATTCATTGTCCACTTTATGTGCACGGGCTTCCCTGGTGGCTCAGATGGTAAAGGATCTACCTGTAGTGCAGGAGACGTAGGTTCGATCCCTGGGCCGGGAAGACCCCCAGGAGAAAGAGATGGCAACCCACCCCAGTATTCTCGCCTGGAGAATTCCATGGACAGAGGCGGGCGACAGTCCATGGGGTCGCAAAGAGAGACGCGACTGAGTGATCAACACTTTCGCTTCATGCCTATTGTTACTACGTCAGCTCCACCTCCGGTCATCAGGCGTTAGACCCCCCAGCCCCACCCACTCCACTGACCCTGCACCTTAAGGAAGCAGACTGGGAGCTGAGATGGTGGCCCTTGATCGTGGCCACATGTTACAGTCACTGGGGGAGTTATCAAAACTTCAGAGAGTCCACCCCAAACCAGTCAGAGAGGAACCACCGGGGATGAGGTCCAGGCGAACTGAACAGGCAGCCAGGGTGCCCTTGCTGAAGAAAGCCAGGCGCGTGGCAGCACGGACTTGGGGCTCGTGGACGGGTGACCTTGGGGCTCAGGGTGAGCAGGTGCCGGCAGCCAGAGGGGAAGGTGAGTCACAGCCCACGTGGCTTCCGTGAGCAAAGCGACCCCCACCACCAGGGAGCCCAGGGAGGGGGCGGGTCCGGAAAGCTCCCGCCAAGAGTTGGCCAGAGCAGAGCCCTGAACACCCCTGCCAGCATCCTCCAGCCCCAGGCGAGACGTCCAGGAGTGTCTCCAAAAGCAAATGTTTCTATTAAGAACAAAATCAAAGACCCACCACTGAACTCCTTCCTGAGAAAGTGCTGGAAGCTCTGCCGGCCCTTGGGGTCCCGGATCAGCTCACTGAAGTTGAAGGCCCAGCGCTCCACCCGCATCTTGGTTGGGATGTCCACCCTGAAAGGACCACGGCGTGTAAGTGCTCCAGACACCTGGGCTGTGCTGGCGGCGACCCGCGCGGGGCGAGGGGCTTCGGCCCCGCCAACCTCCACGTGGCCCCTCCCCCATCCCTGCACAGACAAGCCAAGCAACCCCCTGCTCGGAAAATGCAGCCTCAGACACGTCTCCTGGGCCTGGGGTCAGGAGCTAGCCACCCAGTGCCCCGCTAACCCTTCAGGACAGAGGGACACGCACGCATCCTCCAAGGCCTGCAGAGGAGAGGGCCGGCCACCACACCTGGCCCAGATTCAGGTGGCCTCTCTTATCCAGACCTGTCCATCCTAAAGGAATCAGTCCTGAATATTCACTGGAAGGACTGATGCTGAAGCTGAAGCTCCAATACTTTGACCACCTGATGCGAAGAGATGACTCATTGGAAAAGACCCTGATGCTGGGAAAGGTTGCAGGCGGGAGGAGAAGGGGACGACAGAGGATGAGATGGTTGGATGGCATCACTGACTCAATGGACATGAGTTTGAACAAACTCCAGGAAATGGAGGGCAGGGAAGCCTAGTGTGCTGCGTCCATGGGGTCGCAGAGTCGGTCACGACTGAGCAACTGAACCACAACAACAACTCTTATTCAACACACTGGGAGAGACACACAGGCTGAAGGAGACCATCCTCATAACCAGAGCTGCCCGAAGATGGTTCCAGAGTCCTGGGCCCTGCAGCTGACCCCCGACTCCCACGGGCGCCCTCCTTGCCCCGTCAGCTGACCATGGGGCTACGCGGAGGAGGGGAAAGGGCGCCCTCCAGGCCTGCTCACCCGGCTGGTCTGAACCCGGGGTGCTCCGCAGGCCTCAGGAGCCGGCGGCCGTGGTGTGCTCCCAACGCCCTGGCCCTGCCACTTCCCCCACCTCATGCCCTCACCCCTGCCCCTCCTCTCTCCTCCTCCCCCTCTGAGGGGCCCTTCTTTATTCCTCTGTCAGCTTGGCTTTCTCATCTGCAGTTCACCCTTTGCCCCCTCTTCCAAACAGCAGATTTATGCAGCAACAACCCCTCAAATTTCACAAATAACGAAGGAATGAGTGGTGTAATTCCCCAAGGCAGGTTGAGGGCTCTGCCTTCCCAGAACTTATTTTTACTCTAATTAGAAATCGAGAATGGAAAGCCATAGAGAGGACTGTTTTCTTTTCAAAAACAATCTCTGTATTGTTAAAACAGAGTTACCCTTTGACCCAGCAGTTCCATTCCTAGGTACACACCCTGAGAAATGAGAAATATATGTCCACGTGAAAACGAGCCCATGAACGTTCATAGCAGCATATTCACAACTGCTAGAAGGCAGAGACAACCTGAATGTCCATCAGCTGATGAACGGATAAATAAAATGTGGTCTAGCCATAAAATTAATATTTTTCATCCATAATTTGAGATTGAGTACTAATATCTGCTTCAACATGGATAAACTTTGAAGGCATCATGCTAAGGGAAAAAAGCTAATCACAAAAGACCTCATATTGTACGATTCCATTTATATGAACACCCAGAAGAGGCAAACCTGGAGAGACAGCCAGTTTAGTGGCTGAGTAGGGCTGGAGGGGTTTGAGAACTTGGGGTAATAGCTAAAGGGTGTGTGCGTTAGTCGCTCAGTCTTGTCTGACTCTTTGTGGCCCCATGGACTGCAGCCCGCCAAGCTCCTCTGTCCATGGGATCCTCCAGGCAAGAATACTGGAGTGGGTAGCCATTCCCTTCTTCAGGGGATCTTCCCCACCCAGGGATCAAATCTGGGCCTCCTGCATTGCAGGTGCATTCTAAAGGGTAGGGGGTTTCTTATTTGGGTGATGAAAATATTTTAAAAATTGACCTGTGGTAGTTGCATGATTCTAGTCAAAATCACCGAAACATACACTTTGAGTGAATCCTATGACATGAAAATTTTAACTCAAAAAGTTTCTTTTAAAAGAACACAGATAAAAAAATAAACAAAAGAACACAGATATCTCAAATACGTACAGTTTGGCGTTTAAATCCCAGAACTGGGTGTCGTCTGTTATCCAAGGATTGCTGGGGAGGCAGCCTGACATGATGGCGTCATTGGATGAAAACTGCTCACTATACTTAACGATCCTCAAAAGCAAAAAAAAAAAAAAAAAGAAGAAGACGTGATTTCCTAGAAGTTCAACACCCCAGAGACCAAATCAATCACCACTCAGGTCCACGTGGTTATACACTTATTACCATCTTCTCAGAGAAACACTAACAGTTCTCGGGATTGGTAGGTGCTTAAGAGTATCTGTCCTATTCGAGTCGTGAAACGAAACAGCGTCTCCCGATCCGGGAGAGGTCGGCGTCTCCCGACTTCTCTGTACTTGGTTCATAAAATACGGCCTCTTTACCCTTGATCGTGAGTCTTCACAATGCAAAGCTGATTCTGCATGCATTCAAACGGGTCTCGGCACCATCTCGGAAGCACGAGGTCTCCACGGACTCAGTGAGGTTCTGTCACCACCCTGGGGTCCACCCTCTGTCAAAGATGCCCGCGTTTGGGAATTCAGACCCATTATTCAACACTGTGGTCTCGCCGAGACAAACGCAGGCAAGCGCTAATCCCTTCTAGCTGGGTTAGACGTCTTGAATCAACACGTGTCCTGGCGTCTGGTAGTTTGGAAAAAAAGCTGCCAGGCGTCCACCCTAAGGGTGGGCATTGCATCCCTAACACACACACAGGGCGCCCGCCACCAAGCCTGCCCGCCGCCACGAGGGACTGCAGAGCAGGGCCCGTGCCCCGGAGACCCAGCAGAGCCCGGCTCGGAGTCCCGGGTGGAACTCAAGGCCCCGGGCTGCCCTTCTCACAGGACCTTCTTATTCCCATCAGACCTTCACCGTGGAACAGCGGGAAGACGGGGGGAGACACGGGCCCACAGGTCCAGACACTAATGGTGTCAGAATTATGGCAATAAGGCTCAGATTTATGGCAATGAGGCTCCGAGACCGTGAGTCTGAAAGTATCCTACAGCCTTTGAGCCTCCTCTAATGGACTGTCCACTTGGTTTCATGAAACTGACTTTCTGGAACACGTCAGAGTAGTAATGCCCTCTGAGAGACTGGATCAAGACAGTCTGAATGCTTGAGAAATCAAACATTAATTTCCAGTCTCTCCCAATAGGATTTTAATCAAAGGCTAACAATGGATGTTTATCAGTACCGCTGAACCATACCATCTAGCCCGTGAACGCTTCCCACTTTCCCACCCACAGACTGTCTAGCGCCTCACCCACCTGATTATTCCTCACCCGAGACCTGGAGGCCAACCCAACTTAACCCCCATGAGACTGCTTTTGTCCCTTTCCGTCCTCAGGAATCTCAAGCCAACCACGACTTGTCAAGTCCTCCTTAAGGCAGAAGTTCTCCTGCCTGACGACCTGCTGTGCCAACCTCAGCAAGAGCAACAGGTTAGAGACCTACCCTCCAAGGGACACAGACGACTTCACCGTGGACCTCATCAAGGCCTGTCGGTAATACATGATCTGGAAGAGACACAGTGGTTAGACCGCCCCTCCCGGGGTGTCGCCAACGCCGACACCTACACGCAACTCTGAACTAGAAGCTGCTTCCCCATCACAGCACCTCATCCCGCCCCCTCAAGCCGGCCCCCCAGGACCCCAGGAATCAGGTCTGCAACACACACACACACAACTCCACATGAGCAGCCTTAGCTCATCGTGTGTTCGTCTCGGAAAAGACACCACCGGGGAAAAGTGAACGTTCCAAACCGAGACAAAGGCTTAGCATTTCCCCAGATGCCTCTGATGCACAGAAGATCTACGCTCACGGCCATCGATACCGGCCCATCTGTCCTGGGCCCTGGACAGAAGGTCTGCCCACGTGGTTAGCCCGTCACCCTGGACAGACACGCAGCTCCTCTGACTCTAAGAGCGGGAACCAGGGTGCGGGCACCCACCCCATGCCCCTCGGATCTGCGCCTTCGGAGGGCGCTTCATGTCCCGCATAGAGCTCAACCCCACGCACATCTTACGAGACATGCTTCGGCGTTCTGTGCCATCCATTACTCTGTAGACAATTGTCTGAACCTTACACATGGTTCCCATTTCATCACTGAGTGCAGAGCAGGAAGCCAAAGCACATATAATTTGTTAGAGGCTTAAAAATCAGACTTCCCTGAAACTGGGAGGCTAATTACCTCTTTCCTGACAGAAACCACTGTCTGTTTCTGTAAAAACAAAGAAGCAAAAACCATTAAACAGACGTCATGAAATCATTAGAGTCCAAATACCCATTTGAAACATAAAAACCCTTCCCCAAGAGAACACTGCCCGTCTTTGTGTTTTTACTTTAAAGACAGAATTTCCCCATCACCACTTGTTCCACCCTGTTCTGTAGAACTGCTGGAGAATTAGACCAGCTGAGAGGTTTGGTGACAGAGGGGGTGCTTTGCCGCTATAACTTTATCCTCCTCTCCTAAAAGCCAAGATGAACCGAAGGCCAAGTTCAGGGTTGCTCCTAATCCACCACGGTGCCTACAGAACACCCGGTGGGGGAACTAGCCATTTGGCCAGTACTCAGTGTTGCAGGGAAAGCCACGCCACCTAAAATAAAGCACACACTTCAAAGACTCAAGACCAGCCTCCACTGCAAGCTGAGCCGTTAATGTGGAAGCTCTCACCGCAGGCTCCATCCTCGGTCTGGATTTTCATAGCAGAGGAAGGACGGCTCTGAGAGGAGCCCCGTTTAGGATCCTGGAAGCTCCAGGAAACCACTCAGACCTGCCTCCTCCTGAACCTTCCCACTATCTGACACGTGTCCCTGGTACCATGTGTCTGCCCCATCCAACTCTAGGAGGCTTGGTACAGCTGGCGCTTCCGAAACCAGTTTTCCTAGGTCTGGTTGTATCCAAGGCCCGCCTAGAGTAACTCTGACAGGTCAGGCTGAGCATCTCCATTCCTGGCGGCTAACACCCGTGGCTGCTGAGCGCCGCCGGGTTTGCATCTCTGGAAACATCCAAGGATGACACGGTTTCCTTTAGCCGGCCAGTAAAGTAAGTCCTGGGCCAGAGCCCAGTGGCAAGGAAGGAAGGAGGGTCTGAGCTGGAACGTCCACATGAGTCTCCTTTCTATTTTGCACCATTTTTTTTTTTACTTTGCATCATTAAAGTATTTTCATGTGATTGCTTTTCTCAGGGTGGGAAGCGAGGACAAGTGATCTCAGAAAGGCAACATGTGACTTCCCTGGTGGTTCAGGGGTTAAGAATCCAGCTTCCAATGCAGGGGACGTGGCTTCAATCCCTGCTCAGGGAACTAAGATCCCACGCGCCACAAGGCAACTGAGTACCTACACCACAGCTAGAGTCTGTGTGCTCCGGGGGCCACGGCCAAACTGAGACTGGACACAGTCAAAGAGAAAAGGTAAATACTTTTTAACGAAGGAAGGGAGCGCCCGGGCACACCTCTCTGATTTGACCCTCATCCCCACACACACTTCCTCCTTCGTCGCACTCATCACAACCAGAATTAGATACTGTTTGTGCGGCTCTCTGTTTAACCCATGCATCCCCCATCAGGCACTTCTAGGAGCAGGAAGACCATGTTCGTCTTCCTGAGCGTAACGTGGGGCATGGAGGAGATGCCCACTAAATACTAGACAAATGATGACGCTGTGTGCTTGGAGGCTGAGGAAAATGGAGACGCGTTTTAAGGTGAAGAGAATATTATTCTGCTTAAAAAACTGAGAACACTTTCCAAGTGGCCCAAATATTTTGGCAATTACACTAATTATCTGTTCCTATGCTCTCCTAACACAGGGCTGGGTGAGAAGACACACATTTCAGGTAGAAAAGGACCCCAGGGTCAGGGTGGATTTGCATTCAAATCTAATATAATCAGATGCTTCTGTTCAAGTCATGTGCAAGTGGATTAAGAAGAGTATCTACTGGTTTATGCCTTCTGCTCAAAAGAGAAGCTGGACTTTTGTGTGATAATAATCACACAAAAATAGCTAGGTACAAAGCAATTTACACCTCTCTGAGCCCTTAGAAAGTTTAAGGGAGGGAGGTTTTATTATTCTAATTTTCGGCCGAGGACACCAAGGTTCTGATGTCTCCTGGTTGGTAACTGGCTGAACCAGGATTCAAACCCAGATGTGACCTTGGCAAAGCGGAGAAGTGGGGCTTCCCTGGTGGTCCAGCGGCTAAGGCTGCACTTCCACTGCAGGGGGCTCGGGTTCCATCCCCAGTCAGAGAGCTAAGATCCCACATGGAGCACAGTGCGGCCAAGAGAGAACAAGAATAATAGCAAGAAAGGCTGAAAAAAGGCTGTTTGCAAACAAAAATATCTGAGCAGTGATCCTGGAGAATCAGAGAACGGTCTGTTCTGTTCACCAGTTCCTCGCTTGCCCCTGAAGCTGAGGCTAAGTGCCGAATGGAATGCCCCTGTCCGGCCACGAGACACTACTTCATATAAAACAGATAAAGAATGAGGGCCTGCTGCGCAGCCCAGGGAGCTCGCCTCCGCAGTCTGTCGTGGCCCATACGGTGACAGAATCCAAAACAGAGATGTGTGTGCATTTAGCGGATTCACTCCGCTGTACATCTGAGCTAACACCACCCTGTGAATCAGCTACACCCCAATAAACACGAAAAACAAAAAGAGAAACCCAAACCAAAAAAGAACGCGCGCGCCCCAATCCAAGAGGAAGCACACACCTGACGCACTCTTTAATCAACACTAACGACGGTAAAACACACTCCCGGCTGGAAGAGAGAGAAGGCCTGGGATCTCACACACAGCCCGGTGACCATCATTAACGACGCTGCATCACACGCTTAGAAGTCATGCAGAGCACAGATCTGAACCGTTACCCCACAAAGCCGCAATTACGCCAGGGGTGGAGGCGCGACCACGTTGGTGGAAGGCACTTTGCCGTATCTATTCGCATCTAACCACCCACTGTACCCCTGAGACCTGCACATGTTATAACACCAATAATATCTCAACAAGGCTGGAGCGTGGAAACGCTGACGCTGGTAAAGACTGCAACTGTACTCGGGGTGCCCAGCGGGCAGCGTCTCAGACACCCTCCCTCGGTGCCCAGGCCCCAGGACGAGCCAGTTTCCAGCCCTGCTCCCTGTGTGGGCAGACACGGACGAGACACGCACTCCAGCCTGCCCACGGTCTCTGGGCCCCCGGGGGCTGGCCTCACACACCTCCGGCCACCAGCACACTCACTTCTGGTCTACTCGGCATGGTCTGACTTCGGCCTGATACCTGTCATTTCTGGGGCCATTATCTCGGTCTTTAGGGTGTTAAAACTTTTTTATATTTTAATTCCCTTCTTGACTTTACTGTCCTCTCAGGGCACTGGGCTTGCTGTGGGCTTTCTGGTTCCCCCAAACTACCAGTGATCTCTTGGGAATCAGACTGCAGCGGGTTGCTTGGGGTCTAAGAGCTTGTCCACCTCCACCCTGGATCACCCGCATGGGCGTCAGCGTTTATTTCTAACTTTAAGAACTGATGTCCAGCGTGGGGTGGAGGGAGGTCCAAGAGGGAAGGGATACATGTACACAGATACCTGATTCACCTCGTTGTACACAAAAATGCAACACTGTGAAGCTACTGCATGCGTGCTAAGTCACTTCAGTCGTGTCTGACTCTGTGACCCCATGGACTGTAGCCCGCCAGGCTCCTCTGTCCATGGGACGCTCTAGGCAAGAATAGTGGGGTGGGTTGTCATTTCCTTCTCCAGGGGATCTTCCCAACCCAGGGATAGAAACCACGTCTCCCTTTTTCTCCCGCACTGGCAGGCAGGTTCTTTACCACTAGCGCCACCTGGGAAGCCCAACTATTAAAAGAAAAAAAAATTATCATTTGATAAGATTGATTTACTGCTTAAAATCACTTTACTTTATCCAATTTTTACTGAACTTTTTATGTAAAAAATAAAATCAATTAAAGAAAAAAAAAAAAAACAACAACCTTCTGTCCACGGGACCTGCCCCCTCTAGGTTAACACGCAGGGAGTGTCTCTCCTGTCTGGAAAGTGTGTATCTTGGCAGTAGGAGAGAGGGTTCTGGACTTCTCTGAAAAGACAGAGAGAATTTGACAGGATGGGGGTCATTAAGAGTATCCGCTTTCTGCGTCAGAAAGGTCAAAACCCCTGTCCTGTCACTTCTTGGCTACCCGACTCTGGATAAGTTATCTGGCATCTGGAAGCCTCTGCTCTCTCATCTGTAAAGAGGGACAGAAAATGGGGATTGAATGACGCTATCCGGAGTGACTGCCATGGGCGGGGCCCCAAGCGCTGGCTGCTGAGGGCTCAGGTGCTTCTGCCAAGAACGCGCAGGCACCGCGCTGGCCCTGGCCAGGAGGCGAGTCAGGATGCCAGGCAGGGACAGAGGCACACCAACAGTTGGGTCTGCTGCTTACGTCAAATTCAAACTTAACTGGGCTTCCTGTATTTTATCTGCTAAGCCTCACAAACCTATCAACGCGATTATCATGTCAACACAGAAAAGGCCACGCGTGCATGTGCTCAGTTGTTAAGTCGTGTCTGACTCTTTGACACCCTGTGGACTGTAGCCCGCCAGGCTCCTCCCTCCATGGGATTCTCCAGGCAAGAAGACTGGAGTGGGTTGTCATTTCCTTCTCCAGGGGATCTTCCCCACCCAGGGATCAAACCTGCATCTCCTGCAAGTCTCCTGCATTGGCAACTGGGTTCTTTACCTCTGAGCCACCAGGGAAGAGAAAAGGCGGTAAGAAACATTCATGTCAATGTATGGCAAAAACCACTACCATATTGTAAAGTAATTAGCCTCCAACTAATAAAAAATAAATGAAAAAAAAAAAATACTGGTGTGGTTGCCATTTCCTTCTCCAGGGGATCTTTCCAACCCAGGGATGGAACCCGGGTCTCCCGCATTGCAGGCTGACTCTTTACCATCTGAGCCACCAGGGAAGCCCATTAAACAGCACACACAGGTGTATTTCTAGGCAATTCTGAGAAAGCCGTCTCCTGGTAAAACTAGAGACAAACACGTCTTGCACCCAGGAAGGCACACACAAACCCCGCTGGCTCCGCAGCTGGTCCTCCCGGGGTGAGGTCACCTCTTCATACAGCCCAGGGAGGACGCTGTTACAGGGGAAACACTCCACCCAAGGGATCTTGGCATTCTCTGCATTCCTTGGATTCTGGCTTGGGATTTTTCCAGAGTTGCCCAAATAGGGACATGTCCAGAGCCTGTTTACACACAGCCCTGTGGCCCGCGTGTCGGTCCTGAGACCCAGACGCAGGCTGCAGACGATGGGCTCAGGCAGGAGGCCTCAACGTCCCGCCCTGGGGTGACGGGGACTGAGGCCGGGCAACCCCGGGGCCCTGGGGTCAGGCAGGCAGGCAGGCATGAGTGCAGAAACAGCGGTGAGGGCCGGGCAAGCCGTGGAGTGAAGCGTAAGGTGGGGAGGACCCCAGGGATGCCGGCAACACAGGCCTTCAGAGCAGAGGAAGCCAGAAACCGGGAAACCCGAGAGCTGCAGCGGTTAACGCAAAGCAGACCGGAAAAGAGAAGGGGGCAGCCAGCCGTCCAAGGAGCCGAGAATCCGAGGCTGTGAGCATCGGAAGGAGTCCTTGCGCCGCAGTGTCCTTCCCGATGGGGGCAGGACTAACCGCCCGGCTTCCAGGGGACCAGGGACCTACAGAAGGTTCTAGAACAGCAGAGCATCAAGGCAAGCACAGGCCTGCCGAGCATAGAGCTGGGGGCCTGAGCACAGACCCTGCCATGAAGGGGGCCCCAGGCACAGGACTGCAGGGTGCGGTTGGGGATGGGGAGGCGGTACCCAGAGGAGCAGGGGCTACAGAACCGGGAGGACCCACATGCCCCCTGGCTGGCCCAGCCTGAGCAGACAGCTCAGTCTCTCTGCAAAATGGAACTGGCGTGACCTCTCTCATCATGCTGCTGGGAGAAGAGAATAAACTCCAGCAAAGCCTCCAGAAGCCACACAGTGGACATCGGGACACATCAACAGGACCCCGAGGGGGCTCGGGGCCCGTCAGCTCACACCTGGCTTCACCAGCCCCGAGAGTGTGTCCAGGACAAGCAGCCCACTGCCACGCCTGTCTCCCCAACTGTGAACACAGAGGCTAGAGCTCCCATGTCAGGAGCCGCTTGCTGAGTCCGCAAGGAGCCCCGGCGGGGCGAGGCACCCAGGGATGCCCCTGCCAACGCTGGCCGCACAGGAGCCAGAGGAAGACAGCTGTCTGTCCCCAGCTGGCGGGGACACACGGGGCGACGCGTGTCGCTCACGGAGGGCGCCAGGCCGGGGCTCCGCAGGGCACATCACATCCCCCAAAGGCTGGAGGGGCCACCAGTGTGGACGGTGCTGCTCTCCGCAGCCGTCCACAGGGCCAGGCAGGGCAGTGGCACTGGCGCGGGTCTGCCTCAGCCACCAACAGTCAGGGCAGAAGGATGAGAAGAGACGAGGATGCAGGGGAAAACCTGGGGTGAGGGAGAGCCCCCCAGATAGGGCCAAGGGTCTCCGGGCCCCACAGATTCGATCTCTGGCAGCAGAGAGACGGTCGTGACAACAGTGAGCGCGGCTGTGCCCAGGGCCCCAAACCCCGATCCCACTCCAGACGCTTGGCATAAATGACCTCGCCCAGTCCCTGAAGGAAGCACTATCCATATTCCCATTTTACAGACAAGGAAACTGAGGCTTTGAGCTCGAGAGCTTGCCTGAGCCACAGCTTGTCCGATATCACACAACTGCAGAAGATGGGAGCAGGCCTCCCCTGATGTCAGAGCTCCCGCCGGCCCGTCACAGAACGACCTGGAGGCCCTGCTGGAGTCCGGGGGAGGGCCGGGCCGGGCACCACAGCCCACAGCCAGGCTGGGGGCGGGCCGCCACTCAGCCTGCTCCCCGTGGGGACAAGTGCTCTCTGAGATGAAGGGTGCCCCACCCGCCCCGGGGCGACGGGACCAAGAGGACCCGCTCCCTGGGTCACCCCGCTCCACCAGCTCCTCCCCGGGCTGGGCGGCGCCGGCGGCCACCAGTCAGAGGCAGGGGGTCTCCCAGGGCCCCGGGCACCTGCCAACCCCCAGCCTCTGTCCTCTCTCCACGGTGTTTACAGTTCTTGGGTCATTTGCTTCTGTTTAAGGAAAAGGGGTCTTTCCAAGAATTTGCAAATGGTCAGAAACGCGCCCTCTTCAAACCAGCACCGCGAGACAGTCTGTGAAGTAAGGCGGAAATCCCCGCCTCTGGACACCCAGCCCCCGGACACGCTGCGCGCTCCCTGCACCCTCCGCTCGGGCCGGCCCAGCTGAGGCAGAGGGCGCACACACCCGGCCCTGGGCCCGGGCGAGGGCCGGCGAGGGCCCGCAAGCAGGAGAGTTACAGGTCTTTGTTCTTCTTACGGCACCAGGGCCGCCCAGTGCAGACGGAGGCGGGGAGCTGGTGGGAGAGAGACAGAAAGACAGTGGGTACCCGGCCGCGACGCCCACCGGCAGCGCGCGCCCCCGCCCGGCGCCCCCAGCACACCCGCCCCCGCCACTGAGCACACCCGCCCCCCGCCGCCCCCGGCACCGCGGCCGCAGCCTCCCCAGCCTCGGCTCGGGCTCCGGGCTGAGCGCGTCGCCTGCCTTTGCCCAGACAGGGGCCCTGAGGACCCTGCCTCAGGCAGGAGGGGCTGGCCACCCCCTGGGCAGTCGCCCCACAGAGCACCCCCCGTGAAGCCGCTCACTCAGCACCTCAGGCACCCCGCCAGGGCCCGCCTCTGCCACATACACACAATACACATGCACACAGACACACACACACAACGCATATATACACATACACACAGATACACACACATACACACAATACACATACATGCACACATACATACACAGAGACACAATACACGCATGCATACATACATACAGAGACACACATTCAGCGCACATACACACACATACACACAATACACATGCACACACACACACAACGCACACACACACACATACACACAACACACATACATGCACACATACATACACAGAGACAATACAGGCATACATGCACACATACAGAGACACACAGCACACATACACATGCACACATACACACATACATACAGAGACACACAACGCACATACACACATACACACACAACACACATACATGCACACATACATACACAGAGACAATACACGCATACATGCACACATACAGAGACACACAGCGCGTGCGCACAATACACATGCATACATACATGCAACACACATACACACACATGCAGCGCACATACACACAACACACATACATACACACACACAATACACATACATATATACACACAACACAGAGGGACACATGACACATACATACACACAGACACACATACATATATACACACAATACACACAGACACACATACAACACACATACATACGCACAGACACATACACACCACACACATATAGACACAGATGCACATACAATACACATGTACACATGTACACAAATACACAGACATCCACACAATCCACACCCAATACACACACACACACATCCATAACACATGCACATGCATATACATGCACACATACAGAGACACACGATGCTCACACACATATACATATACATACATACACACATAATAACACATACACAGAACACATATACACATACAATGCAAACACATATACACACATGCATATATACATAAAATACATACACATACATACAACACACAGAAAGACATACATATACACATGCCATACACACAGCATACACACACAGCGCACATACACACACAGAAAGCTACAAACACAATACACAGGCACACACATACACACATATACACAATACGCACACGCATGTGTGGTGTGTGGCTGGTCAGACTGAGTGACGGGCCTCCCTCCCCCCACACACAGGTTTCCAGAGCTGCCAATCATCCATTACAAAAGCAAATTTCCCTATTCAGTATTTTCCTTGATGACGCTGTTTCCATGGCAACCAAGCCGACAAGGCCTGGGCAATTATCTGTCATCTGACGCAGGGAATGTGGAAAAGGCCGCTGATGGTGCCGAACACGTATCAAGGGAGGGGGGGCTCTGAATTAGGGACAGGGGGCCCAGTGGAGTCCCCGAGGTGCCCTCTGTGTATGGACACCCTCCACGCAGACCCCACCCAAAACCTGTATGCACTGGTGGAGGTCCCCGCGGTCATCCGGAGCTCCGGGTCTCCGTGGGCTAAGAACACAAGTCAGACCCCCTGCCAGCATTTCCAGGCACTGCTGAGGCTTACAGGTGACACACGAGGCTAACGAGGCCCCTGGCTGCTTGCTGCCAACGACAGCGTGGACAGAAAGCAAGAGAACCGCCCACAGCTAGTTTAAGTGGGGATAGGCTGGTTTACCGGGGCCCGTGTTCTCAGCCTGGACAGTCTTGGCCCCAAGGCCACCAGATGATGTCTGGAGACATTTCTGGACTGGGAGGCATCAGGGAGATGCTCGGAGCTACAGATATCCAGTGGGGGAGACCAGGGGTGCTGTGGACCCCCCCCACAAGGCACGGGACAGCCCCACAGAACTATCTGCCCCAAATAACTGTGCCACACCTGGGAAACCCTAATTGGGGTGTCCTCTGTTTCAGCAGCTTCTGAACCACATTTCCTTAAATAAAAACCCATCATAGGAAATGGTTCATCATCAGCAGTGGCCTACTGGGGGAAAGGGATCTTTTAAAAAAAAAAAAAAAGCAAGACCAGGTCCTGTCGCGTGGATTGAGGTTTAAACCCAAAGTTGATTCAAGGGTTGTGAGCCTGGGCCTAGTGTCTTTGAGGGGGAAGGGAATCAGTGGAAACGGTGTGCAAAAGGCCTGTTTGTGCTTCTCTGGCTGAAATGGGTTGATAAGTTTCATCAGATTTTCAAAGAGGGAAGTGATTCGGGCATCTGAAAACCAACCATCAGACCCCATTGCGCTGGCCTCCCCTCTCTGACACCAGAGCACCAGGACTCCTCTCCCTGGCCATCTCAGAGCGGAGGTACCACTGCCCTACAGACACCCACACGTGGACAGCCGCCCAGCCTAAGGCCCCCTGACCCAGGCCCCGCCCGACGCACGCAGCAGGGACTGACCTGGTTTACCTGGTCTTCATTTGGACTAGTCACTCGGGCCAGGCCGTAGTCCAGCACGTTGTTCACTCCTGGCTGAATGAGGAAAACCAAAGTAAGGACCACTGTAGGGAGAGTCTCCGGTTTCTGGTTAACTTTGGATTCTGGCCAAGCTGCCCACCATGAGACCAAGCTGAGGGTTGTGGCCCAGTCTTTGGTTAGCTACAGGGGTGTGAGGTTCACCAGGTGTTGGGGGGTGGGTCTTCCACCACCACAGCATCCCCAGAGGAAGGGAGGGAGGATGGATGGATGGATGGAAGGGTGGGTGGTGGTGCTTGTTCAGTGACTAAGGCAGGTCCGACTCTCTGTGACCCATGGACTGCGGCACACCTGGCTCCTCTGTCCACTATCTCCCAGTGTTAGCTCAGAGGCATGTCCTTTGAGTCAGTGATGCTATCTAACCATCTCATCCTCTGCCACCCTCTTCTCCTTTTGTCTTCAATCTTTCCCATCATCAGAGTCTTTTCTAGTGAGTCGGCTCTTCGCATCAGGTGGCTAAAACATTGGAGCTTCAGCTTCAGTCCTTCCAATGAATATTCAGGGTTGATTTCCTTTAGGATGGACTGGTTTGATCTCCTTCCAGTCCAAGGGACTGGGTGGATAAATGGATAAATACATGGATGGGTGGATGGATGGAAGGATGGGTGGGTGGATAGACAGCACCAGACTGGATCGGAGTTCATGGGATTGGCACAGGGGCCTCCCGACCGCTCTGCTCCACGGTTCACTGCTCTGGAGAGTCCAGGCTTCAGTCAAGCACCCAGAAGTTCTGATCTGGATTCTGCTGTCTCCCAGCTGGGAGGAGGATTTGGAAACGACTTCTCCTCTCTGCCCTGAGAACCAGAGGTGACCCCTCCTGTCTGTCTGGTTCTTGTGAGGATTTAGCACAATAGATGCTCACAAGAGATGGTTGCTGTTAGGCAAGGCCTCGTGTTCACCCTGAGAGCCCGGTGGAGAGGCCTGGAGCAGAGCTGGTCTCCGGCTCTGCCGCCTCCACCAGGCCGCCTCCCCGGCCAGTCCTGCTCCAGCTCTGGACTCCTTCGGGCCAGCAGTTCAGGTCTTTCACTTCGTCTGTTTGTTTGGTGCAGGCAGCCATCTGGGACCTCCCATCCCAGGGAGACAGGAAAGTCTTACTCTCTCTCACACACACACATACACACTTGACCCACACTCTGATGCAGTTTCTGGGACCCCAGAGGCAGCTGGAATGGAGACCCCTCAGAGCTGATGTCAGGGCACAGGAAACAGGGGCGAGGGTGGCTGTCAGCAGACAGGGAGCTGCGCGGCTGCGTGCAGCCCAGGGTGGGCGGTCTCAGTGAGTACTCCCGGAGAGTGCTCCCGGAGGGTGCTCCCAGAGGGTGCTCCCGGAGACGTCTGACAGCCTGGGCTGCTGGCCTGTCAGTTGGATCGCTCCATCCTCACCCGAGACAGACTTCAAAGCGAATGCTCCTCATCCCGATGCTCCAGGCCACCGAGAGGCTGAGAGGTTTAAAAACCTGGGGGAGAGGAGACTCAGGGACACTCTGGTCTCATCCCCAACACCTGGTCCAGTTCCAATGGAGCAGGACAGCCGGGAGGGGGCCGGGGTGCAAGAGCGGCTTTGTCTGCTCACGTCTGTTCACATGTGCTCACATTTGTTCATGTCTGCTCATGTCTGCTCATGTCCACGTCTGCTCGCGTCTTTCACGTGTGCTCATGTCTGTTCACATCTGCTCATGTCTGTTCACATGTGTTCATGTCTGTTCACGTCTGCTCGTGTCTTTCACGTGTGCTCGCGTCTGTTCACGTCTGTTCACGTCTGTTCACACGTGCTCATATCTGTTCACGTATGTTCACATCTGTTCACGTCTGCTCGTGTCTGCTCACATCTGCTCTTTCACATCAGGCCCCGTTCTGAACACAGCTCCCCAGGGCCGTCCACGAGGGGGCAGGTACCTCTGAGCAGCAATCACGCAATGCTGTAATGACCAAGGAGGTGACAGAGGCCTTGCACACCCAGTGACACCACGTGACGCTGTCATGGGAGGCAGAGGAGCTCTCCAAGAGGGAGAGCGGGGCCTCCAGCTCTAACAGGAGTCAGCACCAGCCCTGGGGCTCTGCTCCCTCATCAGCAAAATAGGACTAACCACAGTGCCTCCCACATGGGCCGAGAGGTGACATAAGAACGTGTGCGCAGGGACGTCCCCACTGGTCTGTGGCCGAGACTCCGTGCTCCCTATGCAAGGGCCCGGCTTCCACCCCCGGTCAGGGAGCTGGACCCCACATGCCGCAACCAAAGACCCCGCATGCTGCAGCGAGGACCTGAGACAACCAAAGAGAGAGAAGCTTCTTCTAAAGGAGAAAGAAATCGCACAATGAGGCCTAGCGCAGAGCCCAGGCCAACACCGCATCTGCACCAACGCCTTCACAGATGGAACATCTATGGGCTGTCAGATCTGAATCCAGAAAGAAAATGAGCAAAATGGCCAAACCCTGATGGGCTCCAAGTTCAAACAGTCCAGGAGCTTGGACACCGTGGGAGACACAGGTCACTCTGGTTCTGAGAACTTGGTTCCCGGTCAGGCACAAAAATCAAAGGAGGACAAGGAGGAACTCTGTTCTGAATACCTGACTTCGAATCCCTTCGCCTGCAGCAGTCGGGGTCCGACGCAGGCGTGAACAGAGACAGCGGCGTTCCCTTGGCGGGCACAGCTTCTGCCGCGCTGGGGGACGAGGTCCGCCTTCCCGGGAACGAGCTGACGGGGCACCTAGCCATCATGACTGGTCTCTCTCGGCCACTTACCGCCCCCGAGCCCCGCACTCAAAACCACGAGGCTGAGCACATGCTCACCCACTCCTCCCGTCCTCGCCAGCGGGACTGGACCCGGAGGAGGAACAGAGAGGAGGTGAAGAAACGCCATGGCATGGCCACCGCTGCGAGGCGACTTGGGTTCCCGCAGCGGGGGGTTGCTTCTGCCGTGAGGCCTGGGCTCTAGTTCTTTCTTCTTCTTAATTTTTTGGCCGCACCGTGCGATGCATGTAATTTTAGTTCCCCGACAAGGGATTGAACCTAACCCCCTGCACTGGGAGCAGATTCTTAACTGCTGGCCCCCCAGAGAAGTGCAGTTTTTTCTTCTTAAATTCTTTTTCCAAGGCATTGAGTCCCAGCCCTCACACAAGACAGACTCATTCTGGTCCCTCGGTTGGGGAACCTCGCTCCATCCTGACACCAGTGGGCGGGCTGTGGGCAGACTCCATCCATCCAGTCAATTTCCTCTTCCAGCCAGAGGGCCCTGGGCGCTAGCCAACACTGAGCTCCTGCAGATTCAGCTCCAGCCCCAGACGGCCGAGCCACACGGGTGGGGAGTATGGGCGGGGCAAGCAGCGTGAGAAGAGGCGGGTGAACTAGGAGGGTGGTACTCACAGGGCATCGGTGCACCAGCCAGTACGCCTTCTCCTGGCAGTCCAGCGCGAACCTGTCCGCCTTGTTCCGCTCCTTCCCGGCCCTGAAAATCCACAAGCCACGCTGCAGGCCAGAGAGATGCTGCATCTTTTGCTCACTGATGGACCCCCTTCCCGATGGGCCCCCTTCCCGATGGGCCCCATTCCGGACCACTCTCCCCATCTGCACAGATAAGCTGTATTTGCCGTAATAATAATGACGATGATGAAAATAGCAAACCTTAACACCACACTTAAGTGCTGAGTACCCTGCTCAATACTTCTATACAGACTGACTCATCAAATCCTCCCCGTGAGCAGCCCAGGGACTGAAGCAGAGAGAGGCTGAGACCCCACTGAGGGTCACGGGGTCACCAGGGGGCAGAGGCCAGACCTGAACTGGGAACGGGCCCTAGAGTCCAGCTCCCCCAGAGAGCGTGGGGCGCGAGGCGATAGAGGCCCCATGACCAGCTGAGGGTCAGACCATCCCCACCCGCGCCGCCCCTGCAGGAGTTTGGAGGACTTTCTGGGCTGACGTTCGCCCACCTGCTTCCGAACTTTCCCTGTTCTGACAAACATCATCAATATCCGAGAGAGGGGGCGGCCGGCAACGCAGAAGCCTGCACGGGCAGTCCCAGCTTCTCTCCAGCATCACTTCCACTCTGCTGCTTCAGAGAATTTGTGCCAAGTCAGGGTTTTCCTGAGTCCCCAGATTCCTGGGAAAGGTTACTTGTGTTCCTTCCCATCGCAGTCTCCCCTGACTTCACAGGTAGGAAACGAGGCCGTGCTCCTTATCCCACCGTGGGCCCGCCAGTGCCATCTCCACGGCAACCTGCGCTCTACTCGGGGAGGCTCGTTCTCCCAGGCAACGCAGGATGACGCACACACCCTCTCAAGACTCGGTCGGCGGGTTCATGTGCCAGCTCACGTGTTGTGAGTAACTTTACAACACCCAGCCAGCAAGGTGGGCGGGGGGGCCCTTCCTGTGGGGTGCTCTGCAGCCTCCTCTGGAGTCAACTACAAACGCTGTCCCCTTGCCAACCTAAGTGGGTTTTCTACTGGGTTAACTAGCCAGGAAGATGGGCCACAGATGGCCTGGGGCACTGGGGACTTTCCGTAATGCTGGCAGCTCTGGAAATACAGTCGAGGGCTAATTTACTGCCGTGGCCTCTCTGGCTTGCTCATCTGCAATGGAGGTTATTGGAGGAGAGTCATGAGGAATGGGCGCCAAGAAAACCATGGGCAAGGGATTATCTTAGTCTCTTACTTTATGATCTTTAAAGCAAAAGTATTCCTTAATCAGTTAATTATTCACTCACTCCCACAGTCATTCAACGTTGTATTTATTGATCTCCACTCTGATCCAAGCACTGGGAGAACCAGACTGTGAAGGTCTGAATGTTAGCAACTCTCCCCCAAGATTCAGACGCTGAAGCCCTAGTTCCCAGTGTGATCATACGTGGAGGCAGAGCCTTTAAGAAGCACTTAGAGTTTAGAAGCAGTTAGATGAGGCCATGTGGGTGGGGCCCTTAGGATAGGATTAGTGCCCTGGACACAGGAGACACAGGCCGGCCTCCTCTCCCCACCACCCCCACCCCAACAAAAAGACCACCAGCCACCTGCAAGCCGAGAAGAGTCACCATCAGAAACCAGATCCTGGCAGAACTGTGAACCCTGACCTCCCTGCCTCCAGGCCCGCAAGAAAATGAATGTCTTCTAAGTCACCCAGGGAACGGTATTTCACAGCGGCAGCCCAGCAGCATGACACGCAAACATGTGTCTTGCCCTTGAATAGCTTCTGGTCTAAATGTTACAGAGAGAGTCAAGAAGCAAATGTGAAATCACAAGTTTCGCTGTGCGCTCTCGGGGCACCCTCCGTGTACTGCATGCAGCATCAAGGTCGGCCACTGCGGCGCTTTATAAATCTGTCTGCGGGTCCCCCACGGTGAGGTGGGTCCGTGTCCTCCCCCACAGACCGGGTGGGGATCTCCAGCTGTCTTGACCAACAGAGCACGTCAGGAAGACAGCACCGCGCAGCTTCTGAGGCTGGGCCATCACAGGGGGCTGCCGCCACCCTCCTTCCCTGTGGTGTTTGCCCTCAGAGCGTCCGACCACCTGTAGGCGGTGAGATGCCGGATGCTGTGAGCAAGGCCCAAGGCAGACTCCTGGAGAGACCCCGAGGGGAGGAAGGGATGACTCCAAGCCCTCCTCCTCACAGTGGAGGTGGGTCACAGAATCGTGCGTGTGCGCTCAGGCGCACAGCGTCCAGCTCTCTGTGACCCCACGGACTGTGGTCCACCAGGCTCCTCTGGCCGTGGGATTCTCCAGGCAACAATACTGGAGTGGGTTGCCATTCCCTTCTCCAGGGGACCTTCCCAACCCAGGGATCGAACCGGCATCTCCTGCATTGCAGGTGAACTCTTTACCCCTGAGCCAGCTGGGAAGCCCTCAGAACTGCAGACAGATTTAAAAAGCACCACAGGGCCCAGCCCTGATTCTGCATGAGAGTGCATAAAACATGTCCTTTAAGTTCATGACCCAATATGTAATTTTACATTTATTTCCTGACTACTTGTGTGACTGTTTCATGACTGCAACCACACAAGAAGCCGTCCCAAATTCCACAGCTACAGAAACTTCCTTGAGAGGTAAAACAACTGTTGCCGTTTTGAGCACGAAGCTTCAGGGCGATCTGCGTGCAGTAATAACTGCTCATCAGAAAAGCTTCTTTGATTGGGACTGACGTAGACACACTACCGTGTATAAAACAGACAACTAGTAAGAACCTACTGTATACACAGGGAACTTGACTCAATACTCTGCACTGACCCACATGAGAAAAGAATTTAAAACGGACTGGGTATATGTGTATGTGTAACTGATTCACTTTGCCACACACCCAAAACTAACACAACACTGTATATCAACCACTGTTGTGTGGCCGCTCAGCCGGGTCTGACTCTCTGTGACCCCATGGACTGTAGCCCGCCAGGCTCCTCTGTCCATAGACTTTCCCAGGCAAGAATACTGGAGTGGGTTGCCATTTCCTTCTCTAACTACACTCTGATAAAACATTTTTTTAAAAAGATAAACTTCTTTGAGCTCATGACATGTGAACTGAGGCTGCTCACCACCCGGCAATCCTGAGCAGAGCACCCTCTCCCAATCTGCTTCCGCTAACACATCCAGCCTCACTCCTGCCATTCTCTGTGCCAGCTCCCGGCTTCAGGCGGGCACCCCCCACCCCGCCGCTCCTCTCCCTCCCTGCCCCCACCCCTCCTCCGGATACCCCCCTCCGCTGCCTCCAGGCTCACTGCTGCTTCTGCATCCTTCTCAAGCCCAGACGTGCGCCTCAACTCACCGAGGCCTTGTGGCCTGTCTGCTCGTCTGCCAGGCTCCCCGGACAATGCCTCTCCCTTCCCTATGCCTAGCCCGCTGCTTAACACATAGACGCCCAATAAAAGCTAATTTTTTTTAAAAGAAACAAGGAAGGAAGGGAGGGCAGAGGGACAGCAGAGGACCAGGGTGAGCGCCGACTCACCGGTACTGCTCTCTGGCCTGCATGATGACGAAGTCCCACTTGTAGTTGATTTTTTTGTTCAAGAAATTGTAGTTTTCCTAGAGGAGGAGGACAAAACAAGAACGCTGAGCCTCAGGCTCTCTGCTGTGTGCAATGAGGCAGGGAGCCCCAGTCAACCAGGAGACCTAGCCAAACACCCCTCCCACCCCTGTGCAAAGGCCGTCACTCACAGGATGATGCCAAATTCTCACCAGGCTTTCACAACACACAGAAGCCTGGTGGGCTTGGATTTTTCATTTTTTAAATAAATGTATCCTGATCTGATTAGGAAGATGGGAGTTATGTGGAGAAGAATGTGGAAAATTAACAGTCAACAGCAGAGCACCACAAACCCACAGAGCTACAACCTGACACTGGTGTGACGCCGGCCCTTCTAAACACGTGTTTGGGCTGCCCTGGTGGCTCAGACAGTAAAGAATTTGCCTGCAGTGTAGGAGAGCTGGGCTCAGCCCGTGGGTCGGGAAGACTCCCTGAAGAAGGGAATGGCAAGCCACTCCAGTACTCTGGCCTGGAGAATCCATGGCCAGAGGAGCCTGGAGAGCTGCAGTCCACGGGCTGCAAAGTGTTGGACACGACTGAGCGACTGACTCTCACTTTCAAAAAGTACACACAGCAAGACTGTTGCCACGTGCCCAGAAATCCAGCCTTTGCGATGAGGGTGTGTTCTTTGAGAAATCTGACTTATTCTGCCCAAAACAAAAGCCTGCACCGCTGTTTTCCCATCTCACGCTCAGGTTCCAACCTCTCCATCCTGGGCCTAGAGATGGTCATACCGAGAGATGTAAATCAGACAGAGAAGGAGAAATAGCGTATCCAGTTCACTTCAGTTCATCCGCTCAGTTGCGTCCAACTCTTTGTGACCCCATGAATCGCAGCACGCCAGGCCTCTCTGTCCATCACCAACTCCCGGAGTTTACTCAAACTCATGTCCATCGAGTCGGTGATGCCATCCAGCCATCTCATCCTCTGTCGTCCCCTTCTCCTCCTGCCCCCAATCCCTCCCAGCATCAGGGTCTTTTCCAATGAGTCAACTCTTTGCATGAGGTGGCCGAAGTATTGGAGTTTCAGCTTCAGCATCAGTCCTTCCAGTGAACACCCAGGAATGACACCCCTTATATGAGGAATCCAAGAAGAAATGATACAAACAAACTTATTTACCAAACAGAAAGAGACTCAGCAGACTTAGAGAAGGAACTTATGGTTGCTGGCGGGAAGGATGCTGAGAAGGGGTAGTCAGGGAGCCTGGGATGGACGTGAGCACACAGCTCTACTTAAAATGGATAAACAAGGAATTCTGCCCAATGCTGTGTGCCAGCCTGGACGGCAGAGGAGCCTGGGGGCGAATGGATAGATGTGCATGTACGGCTGGGTCCCTTTGCAGCCCACCTGACACCATCACAACACTGTCAATCCACTAACCTCCTGCAGAAAATAAAAAGTGTGGTTTTTTTTCAAGTCTGTGTGTCGCAACATTGTTAATCCACTATCCTGCCCTGTCCTGAGAAGTCGCTCAGTCATGTCCAACTCTTTGCGACCCCATGGACCATAGCCTACCAGGCTCCTCAGTCCATGGAATTTTCCAGGCAAGAGTACTGGAGTGGGTTGCCATTTCCTTCTCCTAAACCACTACACTCCAATACAAAATAAAAAGTGTTTTTTTTTTTTTTTAATCTGACCATCTTATAATGTGCGTTATCTCACATATTAAGTCCTCTTATTTGGGGACAGAGAAAGGAAAGTGGTCGCTACTGTGCGCCCGGAGTTACTGAGACAAGGCCTTAAACTACAGCAGGAGAAACCATAACACAACCTGGGGGAGAACTTACTCCAAGCAGCTGCTTCCAAATATTCACATCTGGACAGATGACGGACTGAGGCGGGATGGGAGATGGGAATGAGGGACGATGAGGGCACGTGTGCATGGAATGACGGGGAAACAGCTTGAGACTACACTGCACTCCATTACAAGAACCTACACTTGAAGCATCTCTGTACCTTCTCATATTCTTCCAAGATCCCTTTCTTCTTGATATTTCGCTTGGCCAGATAGATGGCTGGAAAAGAAAACAAGGGCGTTTTCCACCCTCACCACGTTTCGAAACCCCTCTACGCACGAGGCGGCCGTGCTCAGCGCGGCAGACAACGCGCCCAGACCCGCGCGCATCCCCCAGGAGCCACGGCTAACGCAGACAAGGGCGGACGTCACCAAGACGCAGCGGGCAGCTAGGCAGCACGCGGAGCCCTCGCCAGGCCCGGGGCGGGCGCGGTTTACCATAGTCGACGTCTTCAGCTGGCCACTGCTGGGTGGGCCAGAAGTACGGCGTCTACGAGAGAAACCAGGGGGCCAGGCTGACGCAGGCTGTGCGCCCCGGGCCCCCCGCTCCGTAGCCCGAAACATAAGATGGCCTCCGCCTCCACCACCGTTTCTGCAGATCTGGGAGGACGTGACGCCAACCGGTCACACCTTCAGACGACATCCCGCCCCACGGACACCCCAGGTCAAGGCCGAGGCTCACCTGAAATCGGTAGAGGCTGCTGTCGGGCTTCAGAGTGAGGTTCTTGGGGTCTTGCAGGGGGTAAATGTAGCCGTACTTGACGATGAAGTTGCCCAAGTTCTGGGCCTCTGGGGAGGAGCAGGTGAGACAAGGAAGTTAAGAGCAGGGGCCAAGGGCAGCAGCTCACCGCCCCGCCCCCACACAGCGCCCCAAACGCCAGGACGGGCAGCCCCATCCTATCAGCACCTTCACCAAGAAGTGGGAGCAGCGGTTCCTGACCTTCGCTGTGGACAAGTACCAGCTGGGGAGACGGTTCCCGAGAGTCCCCCAGCCTGGTCACCCCAATGACGGCTCAGGGCATCTGGCGGGGAGCCAGTGAACCCCAGGGCTGATGGGTACCAGGTTTGGGGTGAGAGATGGGGACTTCCTGGAGGAACACCGTTGGGCCCGTTGGGTCTGGAGAAACCCAGGAGCAGGGAAAGTGTCTCTGACCAACAGACCCTTCTTCACCCTGTGAGAAGCAGGAAGGGGTGGTCGACTTCTGCCCCAAGCTGGACTCTGCCTGCACCCCAGGTTCAGATCCTCCGAGCTCCCCTCCACACTTCACAGGCATCATTTCCTTCCAGACCAAGTGTACGTGTGCATCACCCCCTGCAGGAAGTCCTTCTTGGCTGACTCCTCCCCAGTTACTCCTCTGACTTAGTAGTAGTACTGGTTGTGTTAGTCGCTTCAGTCGTGTCCGACTCTTTGCAAACCCATGGACTCTAGCCCGCCAGGCTCCTCTGTCCATGGGCTTCTTCCAGGCAAGAATGGAGTGGGTTGCCATTCCCTTCTTCAGGGGATCTTCCCGACCCAGTAATCAAACGTGGGTCTCTGGCCTTGCAGGCAGATTCTTACCCTCTGAGCCACCAGGGAATACTGTGACTTACACACTCTCAGTGTTTTGTATGAAAAAACAACTGTGTCCCCCCGGTTATCACCCCTTCCATTCTGAGTCTGGTTGTTTTACCCACGAAGGCCTCGTCTCACCAATTAAAAGGTCAGTTTCTCAGAGACACAGGCTGAGCCTCACCCAGCTGCGCCCAGATATGCCCCGGGGTGACGCGCTCTGAAGCCCTCGGCCGGCTGAGGACAGAAGGGGCTCTCACCCAGTCTGGAGATCCACAGGCGCTGGCTGATCCACTGGAGGACATCACTTCCTGCAAAGCAGAAGGGTCTGGCCAATGTCTGAGCCTCCCCGACACCCACACCGGCCTCCACGCTGCCGCCCAACTGGCCGCCTCCCTGTCCAGCCGTGGTCTTGTCCTGCTGCTCAGATCTTCCAGGGACCTCCCTGCACCCCACCCCCGAACTGGGTCCAGTCCGAACCCCCAGCCCATAATTCAGGGCCACCCATGATGTGAGTCCAGCCAGACTTCCACCCCACGTCCCCTCGCCGCCCCCCCAGCCTTCACCTCTCTTTTCTTATTGATACAATAACAGGTGCCTGGACTGTCATCCATCAAGAGGGAGGAAAACAGATGAAGTCTTGACCATTGGGAAAAAACAGCCCCAAAGCAAGCTGTCCATTTCACTCTGGATGGAGCGCAGTCCCGGGAGTAAATGAGCACCCGGGATGGGAGGAGGGGGTGCACCGGGGTTGGGGTGCTGGATCTCTGATGCCCCTAAGTTCCCCAGCAAAACTCTGAGGGTCGGAGATACATGCAAGCCTGGCTTTTCAGGTCATCGTAAAGGCTTCTGTCAAAGCAGAAGGACGAGACACTTTCTTAGGAACACTCTGGAGTCTCATTTACAAATGCAGGCCATGGAACGGGGGCTCCGTCTGCCCTCGCGCCCTGCACATCCGAGGGCTGGCCTGGGAGCAATGCAGACGGGAGGCCAACGAGGAAGAGGGCGGGGGAGGCAGACGGGGACAAGATCGGGGCACGGGGAGCCCTCCCAAGGATTCACAGTGATCCCAGGGCCAGGAGAGGCCGAGTCCCACCAGCCAGCTGAGTGTGGAGGCGGGACCTCAAGGAAGCTGCGAGTCTCCTGCTCGGCCAGGCCCCCGGCCCCTCAGCAGGACACGCTCCTCGGAGGTGGCAGCATCATCTGGGAACAAAGACGCGCCCCAGCTCCGACGCCATCGTGCAAATGCCAACCACCACTCTTTCTAGCAACCCCAGCCTGCTTCCCACGGGCTGAGCTGGGTGCCCTGCCTGAGTGGAAACCGGCCCATGAATCACACCATGGCGGGGAGCCAGGGTCTGAACCCCACATCCTGTGCCCTGGCTGAGGGAGGACAGCCCGTACCCCCCCTTCCTACACATGCCCTGGGGGCACACACATCTAGCCACCCACTCCCCGCGTCCATGTGCCCACCGTAACGGCTCCCAGAGGGGCCCCGGTAGCTCTTGCCTTTATTCAGCCCCTTGCTTATTCAAACGCAGGCTTCCCCTAAAATCCGACTTAAAATCCCAAGACTGGGTGTGTTCTTAGACAGTCCACCCCACATCTCTAGACAGAGGTGTGCAGACCAAGAAAAGGAGGCCCCCCCCCCAGCTGACAGCAGACGGCTTAGCACTCCCCACCAAGGAGCTGAGGACTTTCGCATCCACTGGGGCACTTCCTAAAATAGATCAGATGGGATTAGGGGGCTCCCGGGGCGTCCACCGCGTGATCTGTGCTGATCTCAGCTCGCACGTCAGCCCCGTCGTCCCCTAAGTCCCGGTCAGCTGCCCTCCGAGGATCAGCGCTGATGTGGCATAACAGGGCTCCCCCGGGGCTCTGACTGCGGTTGGGATTCACCCGTGTAGGAGAAACGAGGCGGACCACGGCTGGGTGGGCAGCGCCCCAAATCCGGGAACCGAGGGGGCCCCAGGTGCCAGGAAGGACAGCGGCTCACACACCTAGACAAGGGATGAGAGGCTGGACGCTGGACTCGTGGGGGGGCGCGTGTTAACTCTGCCACTGCAGTGCAAGAGCAGCCACCGACCATACATAAGTGGGGATGTGGATCTGTCCCAATAAAACTTTATTCGCAAATACAGAACAGGGGCCGCTTCTGGCCGGTGAGCTCTAGTTTGCCAACACCTGTGTGTAGTCTGTTCAGGCCAAGGCCAAACTGCCAGATACCTTACCCGTCATGGCGTGAGGGGTGCTGATGACCGTGACCTTCTGGTTCTGCATTCTGACCCCTGTGTCCGGGTCCTGCATGTCCTTCACAAGGGCCTCGATCTGCAAGACAGAACCGCCCGGGTCAGCCGAGCAGCACCGAGGGAACAAAAGATGCCAAGAGGAACGTGGGGCGTTTACAACCAGGAGCCCACTGCCGTCTCAGGCCACTGGGCCGGCCGTGCGGCTCACAGTAAAGGGGAGGGAGGAGACGCCCCAGGAGGCTGGGGGAGGGGTGCTTCTCTTGGACAGCGGCAGGGACCGAGGGGCCTCGGGCCGCAGGAGGCACCACTTCTGGACTCACGCCCGCCCATGAACGTGGGACGCGCCTGTTCCTCCCAGGGCTGCCTGCCATTCGGACACGAGAGCCCGGCGCCCCACTATCCCATTTCCCATGTTAACTCCCAGAAGAAAGTCCACCTTTATCCCAAAACTTGTATGAGATGAAATAGCAGCACTTCATGGAGTCCAGGCGTTCATATATTGGAGAAGAAATAGAAACCCAAGTTATGAGTTAGAAACCTGAGTTTCTCCAGCAGAAAGTCAGGGGGTTTGATTCCTTCTCTTTGCATCAGAAAAAAAAAAAATCTAGTTACAAAGGGTTTGAAAATAACCTTCAGAGGAGGAATAATGAGAGTTATTTTAAAAACACAATGAGGGGAGTCAGATTTCTCCCTGGCAGGTGCCACACTTTTCAGAAAAGGGGGGCTGGGGGAGGGGGAGCAGCACGGGGACCTCGAGAACACTCGGGGTTCGCATCCACCGTTCTCAGAACGTTCCCCAGGGAAGTTCCCCCGGGGTCTCTCCAGGCAGGAAACCACAGGACTCTGGCTGGTGGTCCCATCTCCAAGAGACTCTCTTATGGCACCCACTCCTCAAATTCATAGGTTGACGTCCTGGCCCCCAAGAACCTCAGAATGTGACTGGATCGGGAGACAGGTCTTTGCAAAGGTGACCGAGTTAAAAGGTGGGCACTAGGGTGGGCCTGGCTGCGGCCCACTGAAGAGACGAGGTAAGGACTCAGACACACACGGAGGGGCTGTCCTGGTGGCTCAGTCGGCCACGAGTCTGCCTGCGTGCAGGAGGTGCTCAGGAGACACAGGTTCCGTCCCTGGGTCGGGAAGATGCCCTGGAGGAGGAAACGGCAGCCCACTCCTGAATTCTTGCCTGGGAAACCCCACGGACAGAGGAGCCTGGCGGGCTGCAGTCCACGGGGTCGCAAAGAGTCAGACACGACCCAGCGACTGTCACACACACACACCGGGCCGGAGGGGGGGGGCATCCACCGCAGGGGACGGCCCCGTGGGCACGCACAGAGCCGCCCGGAGACCGCCTCCCACACCCCGTCCGGGGCGTGCACACCGGGCCCGCCTCTGCCATCATGGCCCAGCACAGCCGTGCAGACACGGGTGCCTGCTCTGCCTCTGGCAGGAAGGCCCCGTGCCCACCAGACGGGTCCCCAGGTCCTCAGCGGGTGAGAGGACCTGCCTTTCAGCTCCAACTGCTGCCAACTTCCCCCTGCTCCTCTCTGTGCCTGGGGGCCCAGAGACCCAGGGGGACGGCCGCCTGCACCCCAGACGTCAGCCCCCCTCCAGCCCCCCAGGCTCAGCCCCCCACGATCCTGGGCAGCAAGTGGATGGAGGGGGACCTGGGCCTCGCCTGACCCCGGGTGACCCCGGGCTGGGGGCGGGATGGGGGTGTTGGAGGCCACGTGCTGGGCGTGACCGCAGGCGTGACAGGGAACACCAGTGTCACCAGGAGCGGAACGGCAGCCCACCTCCCACGCCCACGCCGCTCCTGCAGGAGGGAGCTGTCACTCACGGGGCAAGATCAGGGGCTGGAATTTTCCTCTGAGCCCAAGAAGGTTCCCCGGGGGACGATAATCATCAGCCCTTTTCTGTATAGAGAGCGGGCAAGGGAGCAGCACCACGAGGTTGTCAGCCAACAGGGACAAGACTCCGGCAAAGGAGCCGGCCCGCCACGGGCCGGCAGACACCGGGTCACGTCGCCCCCCCCCCCACTCTCCAACCCCCGGGGGCACCACTCCCAGACGGACCCCTCCCCAAAACCTGCTCTGCCTACCGGACAGATGCCCAGGAGGCACCCCCAGGGCCCGCCAGCTTCGCGGGCTCTGCGTTTGTTTCTGCCAAGTCTCCCACCCCCAGTGGACCTGGGCTCCAGGGAACGTGTCACCTCCCCCGACTCCCAGGCTTGGTCACCCGGCTCTGCCTGTGCCTGGCAGGTCCCCAGCCTCCAGGGCGCCCCCCAGAACTGCTGCTGACATGCGGGGGCCAGACGTCCTGTGCACGCAGGGGTCTGTTAGCACCCCCCCCCCGAGATGCCAGGAGCAGCCCCCTCCCCACAACATCCCCAGATGTCACTCAGCATCCCAAGGCCTTTTCTGTGCACCGACATTCAAATCACCCGGGAAGCTACTATTTTCAAAAACACCCATGTTTGGGCTCCACAGACTTAACGACTTAATTACCTCCTAAGTAAATCCGTCTAGTCAAGGCTATGGTTTTCCAGTGGTCATGTATGGATGTGAGAGTTGGACTATAAAGAAAGCTGACCACTGAAGAATTGATGCTTTTGAACTGTGGTGTTGGAGAAGACTCTTGAGAGTCCCTTGGACTGCAAGGAGCTCCAACCAGCCCATCCTAAAGGAGATCAGTCCTGGGTGTTCATTGGAAGGACTGATGTTGA
>JADEYB020000027.1:1289321-1442531 GCA_015832495.2 Alces alces
GTGACTGACTGAGCCCGCGCTCCACGGTGACTGACTGAGCCCGCGCTCCACAACAAGACAAGTCACCTTAGTGAGAAGCCTGAGCACTGCAGCTGGAGAGCAGCCCCAGTTCTCTGCAACTAGAGAAAAGCCCGCACAGCAACGAAGACCCAGCACAGTCAAAAACAAATACAAACAAACAAATAATTTTTTTCTAAAAAGGGTTTTCTGGCTGCCCAGACCCATCCCGTCCGTGCCTAAGGAGGCCTCCTCTCCGCTCTGCATCATGTGTGTGAACTCTTGCATCTGACCATTGGGCTCACAGGACAATATCTGATACCTTTGGGTAGATTTGATTCTTTGAAGGCAGTAGTTGTTTCTCCTGCCAGTCCCCAAGAGATGAAATGGGTTCTAAGGCAGGAAAAAAGAAGCAGTTGTTTAGAAAGCCAGTCATGGGCACCAGAAGACTGCTGACCACCAGCACCTGCCCACCACAGGAGAGCAAGTCCAGGGCCAGGCAGAAACGGAGTCCGCAGTCTCCAGGGATCATGCCATTTTCGGTAAGAAAGTTGTTCAGTTTCCTGTGGTTTTCACCATTTTCCTGTCGTTTCTCCTCTAAGATTCATTACATTTTCATTCATTGTTCCAGTGCCCTCCGCTCTGTGTCAGGGAGTATTCTGTTTTGTTCGACAGACTTGATCGAGCACCATTTCTGGGGTGGGGACTGTGTCAAGCACCCATAGTATAAAGGTGAGTAAGACACGGTCCTGGCTTCCCAGGGGGCTCAGTGGTAGAGAATCTGCCTGCCAAGTAGGAGATGAGAGTTCGATCCCTGGGTCAGGAAGATCCCCTGGAGAAGGAAATGGCAACCCATTCCAGGATTCTTGCCTGGAAAAAAAATCCAACGGGCCAAGGAGCCTGGTGGGCTACAGGCCATGGGGTCGGGAAGAGGTGGATACAACTGAGCTCGCACGGAAGACATGGTCCTGCCATGAGGGTGTCTCTGGTAGACGTAAAATAAACTTCTGGGGTGATGCAGTGGACCATGTGGGATCATGTGGGAGGCAAAAAAGAAAAGGAAAAAACAGAAAGCTGAAGGAGCACACTGAGATGAGACCACAATGGCCCGCAGTAACAAGCCTCAGGGCACCTACCCCGTCCCCCAGTGTGTGGTACAGTCTCGGAGCAGACGTCTGTCGTTAACACCCCCAATGTGGTAAAGCAATTATACTCCAATAAAAAAGATACCCTCAGTCAACAAATGAGTAAAGAGTGGAAAGTGGGGGGTTTAACTAGGAGGTTGGGATTAACATACACACACTACTACATACAAAATGGAGCACCAGCGAGGACCTCCGGTAGAGCACAGGCCCTCTGCTAGGGTTCTGGGGCAGCCTGGACGCGAGGGGAGTCTGGGGGGCATGGACACGTGTGTGCATGTGGCTGAGTCCCTTCACTGTCCACCTGAAACCATCACAACACTGTTAACTGGTTATACTCCAATACAAAATAAAAAGTAAAACAATAAAACAGATGACCAGCAAGGCCTCCTGTAGAGCACAGGGAACTCTATGGAATACTCTGCAATGGCCTACATGGGGAAACAATCTGAAAAAGAGTGGCTATATGCATATGTATGGCTGACTCACGTTGATGTACGCCTGAAATGAACACAACATTGTAAATCAACTGTACAATTTAAAACAAGGTCTTCCTTAAAAAATGAGTAAAGAGGACAAATAATAAGCTGAAGTTCTTAGAGCCCCTATGAGGTAGCACCCAGGACTGGGACCTGGGCAGCCCAGCCTCTGACCTCACACCTCACCCCCCTGACGTGCTGGGCGCCCCCACCCGGCACGCCTGGGTCCTGTGCCCACCTCGGTCCTGTGCCCACCTCGGACGACTGAGCGCTAGCTTATATTAAAACTGCAACAAAGAAAACTGGGTGTTGGGCAAGCAAACCCAACAGACGTTCATGGGAGGATCACTTCAGAAACGCAGGTTTTCCTCTCTCTCCCCCTCCGCTTCTCTGATTGTCTGCAATCCTCCACAGACGGTATCTGGTGGGTCAGAGCCCAAGCTCCTTCAGTGGCTTTTGATAACAGTACGCCAAGGAGTCTTTCAAGAAGACTGCGTATTTACATTCCGTTTGCCCAGAATGAACTAATTTCACCACGCCTTTGTTTGTGTTGGATGCTGTAAAGTTTTTTAAACCTAGCCGATTCTACTTTTCCTAGGTTCTGTATTTGCATAGTTTCCGTCCTCTTCTTGGACCAGAAAATCCAAGTAAGTGGGTGCTAACAGGAGCCTCTGAACCCAGGCGAACCAGTGGGCCCGCGGGGAAGAGAAGGAAGGTGTGTCTGTCGGCCCGCAGACCCAGGGCGCCGGAGGGCCGAACCCGGAGGGACACAAGATCCAGCGGCCAGGCCGGGCTTCAGGCTCAAGTTACTTCAAGGGTGAGACCGCTTTAAAGAAACAAAAGTTAAGTATTTGTGTGAGCGTACGGGCGCCAGATTTCATGTCGATAAACCACCTACGGCCGCGCTGTGAGAAACGGGGCCCTGTCGCGTTCCCGCAGCTCCACATTTAATATCGTGATGAGGGCAATTCCTGACTCTGCATGCAGCGCCGCCAAGCGCGCACAGGTGCCAAAGGGCAGGGGAAGGCCCCAACGCACAGCCCGGCGCCGCGTTCGCTTCCCGCCATCCGCCGCACCCGGACCACAGAGACGCGGGTACCACCCCAGCCCTAGAGAGGAAGGGCAGGCTCCGCCGGCAGGCTTCCGGCGGCGGGCACTTCCGGCTCGGCCACTTCCGGCTCGGCCCCTCCCTGCGCCCGCCGAGGCTTGGGCGGGGCGCGCTAGTAAGGGAGTGTGGGTGGGACCACCAACTCCCGGGGCCCTTCCCGAGGCCCTGGCTCTGGGTCGGCCCGTCGACCCCCAGCGCTGCGGACTTGTCTCCTCGTTTCAACCCCTCGAGGCGACTGGTTCGTGGACAAGAAGGGTGAAAACCGGACCTAAAAGGACGCAAGCTAGGGCGCGTCGTGCTGTGTCAGCCCGGCCGCGCGTGTAAAACGCATCAAGTAACTGACACACGCGTGCAGGTGTGGGGAGAAGGCCCTGCCGGCGCCCCGGAAAGGGCCCCCGGCGCGGGCCGGGCTTTCAGAACCGAGCCGCCGCCCGGAAGTGGGCCTGGCCGGGAGACCCGTTCGGAACCCGGCTGCTTCCTCCGAGTAGCGGCTGACCGCCCGGGCTGAGTGCCCTCAGAGCCCTCGGCTGTGAGGAGCGTGGGAGTGGCCATCCTTGCCTCCTGTGTGTGGTCTCCTGCGGTGTATCGTTCCTGCCCTCCTGTGAGACCCTGACCTAATATGTGACCCTGGCCTCGTGTGAGACCCTGGCCGCCTCTATGCGATCCTGTCCTCCTGTGTGACCCTGGCCTGCTGCGTGTGACTACTGTGGCATGCATTCTTCAGTGAACCAGATTTACCTTCTCTGACACTGTAAGACTGCATTTTGGGGGGAATATTTCACATAAAGAAGCTTTCACACAGTGTGTTCTGAGGAGACAATAAAAGACGGACAAGTAAGTTTGGGATCTGAACTCCAGTCTTTTACCACAGTTACTGATAGAGTGTTAAACTGTGCTGAGAAGCTCTGCAATAATGGAGCTCACCTGGCTTTGTGTAGCCTCGTGGTTTTCAAGCATTTGACCTCAGAGACTTTTGGGTAACACCCTGTTAATAGCCACCCCTCTCCCCACCAGCAACTGCGGTTTTTTCCCAGAACACACTTTTGGGAGACGTTGACATAAATCATTCACCTGAGCACAGACCTGTGCAAGAGTCACTCTCACTTCTCAAATGACATTTCGGAACTCCTGTTTTGAAAATCATCTGACTGGATTTCCGTAAGGATGGTTTCAGTTTTACAGATGTTTGAGAAATCAGTCCATAAATAATGAAGTACTACAAGCCATTAACATTTGGAAAAGGAAGTGAACCCTCCTTGCTCTTCCTCCTACATATATCATGAATAGATAGGGTCTCAATATCATTGAGCCAGTGTTATCAATGTATTATTTATAAAACATAGAAACAATTACATGGAAAAAATACAAATTGTTCCAAGTGGAAACTCAACAATTCAGGGCTTCTTGATGACAAACCTAGGAAATTTGTTCAAGGACCTACTTTAGTAAAACATGATTACCATTTCCTCCGATAAATAGAAGGTTGCTAAGAAACACTCAAGAATGTTGTATGTGTGCATGAAGTAACATTCACTGGAAACTTGCCCTAACATTATAGAATAAAATTCAGTACAAGGAACGTCTTCAGCTTTATTCACGATGACGTAGTTACTGAAGTAACAAGAGAATCTCTTAATGAGGCAGTTTTGGCCCAAACCTCTATCAAGGGGAACTTTGACGTGCTTTACTGTTAATAGTATGTTACTAAACTTGTAGTTTCAAGGAAGACCTGTCTAAGGACAGTAACGAGACATTAGAGTGTCCTTGTCCCAGTGTCTGCTCCTCCATCCTGTGGGGCCAGAAACCTACACAGTTCCCACAGAGGTAGCCGGGCTCCAGAGGGTGCACCAATGCCGACCAAACTCTAAAGGAACCACTTAAATGGTTCCTTTTTAAAAAGTTCTAGTCAGTGACTTCCCAGGTGGTCCAGTGGCTAAGACTGCATTCCCAGTGCAGGGGCCTGGCTTCCATTCCTGGTCAGAGAGTTAGATCCCACATGCCTCCACTAAAGAGTTCGATGCACAGCTAGAGAATTCTGCATGCCACAACTAAGACCTGGAAATGAGTAAAAAATATAAGTTATCAATCCAAAGTGAAAAAAAAATTATGATTGACACCTGGGATCTCAGAGCAATCTTGATCTCCTTTTCTTAAGCAGAAACTGTCCACCAACAACAGAAGACCTACCTAGACTTTAAAGCTCTCCACAGAGGCTGTTGCTGTGGCCTTTCTCCGGCCCCCCATCATCTTTGTGCTCTGTGCATCCCTCCTGAAGACCCCTTCCGCAACACACAGACACGTGGACACACAGAGGTTACCAGACCGCACTTCCCAGCTGTAACAGAGGTCATCACTGGCCTGTCTGACCCCTCGGGCAGGCCTGGCACTACAGCTCTCAAATTCTGGCTCACTGAGGTGTGACTGCAAATGTTTCAAGGAATCCAGACAGTCACCAAAAGTATCAGAAGGGATGGCATCGTCAATATCCCGCCCACCCCCCACTGCTCACAGTGCTTCTCACAGTAGGTGGCTGGCACTCTCCACGGAGATCTCAGCCAGGGGGAGCTCCCACCAACCGGAGAGGGTTACCTGCAGACAAGACACATCACCTGGATCTTCATTCTGCCTCTCCTGGGCCCAGCAGAGCCGGTGCAGCATCCTTCCCTCTCACATTCAAGGCGCCCTCCCCCAACTCCTGGAGTAGAATCTGAAGCCCCTTCCCACCAGACACTGTATTATGTTCCTACCGTTGTAGGGAGACTGTTGCATCACACCGACAGTTCTTCCAGTGTTAGTCCTCACTCTCCTCAGTCTCCTTACCTGTAAAATGGGGACAGTAGTCAAACCTATCTTTATAGTGTCCATTGGGCAGTCTGATGCGCGAAAGTGGCCGTAGGGGCTGGGTGCCCGATCCAGGGAAAGAAAGGAGTGCAATGTCAGGTGCATTCCTGTGCAGGTTCCCCCCGTGGGTCACTGGAGTCACTGGAAGCTTCTCGGAACAAGCGTGGCATGTAGGCACCCTCAGGGCAGTCGGGCCCGCGTAGTCCAACATGGACCAAGAGGCGGCGTGGAAGCTTAGATAATGCGGTTACTAAGACCACAAGGGACGCCCCCCACCCCACGAGGGCCGCCCCCAGCCCTGCCCACGTCCCCGCCGCCACTTCCCCGAGGTGGTCCCCGCGCTTCTCCCGGCCCCGGGGGATGACACCGCGCTCACCTTCCGCAGAAACGCCATCCTCGGCCTGTACTGCTGGCCTTGGTGTCGGATGGTCATCCTAGCCCCTGGGACTCAGAACCGGGACGCACGGGACGAAAGGGTAACCCCCGGAGAGCGCGCCCGCCGCCCGGAGCCGGGGCGGAGCGAGGCTGCCCGCCGCGCCCCCGGCCCGCACCCATGGGAGCCCGAATCCGCGCCGGCCAATCAGCGCGTCGCGCCCGCCCGGGCGAGCGTTGCGCTGGCGCCCACCTGGCGCCAGGGGGCGGTGTCGGGCCGGCGGGCCGGGGGCGCCGCAGGTGAGGTGCGCCCCGGGCGCCCGGGTGCTGTGTGTCCAGGGCCAGCTAGGACCCAGCACCAAGGCCCGGGGGCGTGAAGAGTGCGCCCCGGGACGTGGATCCCTGGCTGGGCTGCCACCAGCTCCCTGCAGGAGCCTTGGCAAGCTGCTTGACCTTTCTGAGCGTCTGTCTCATCTCGCTGGAGAAAAGTGAGTGGATGAAAAGTGACACCTGTGTGTCGGACGCTGCGAAGACAGAATGAATAACCCGGTGAACCGGCAGTGGAGTGAGGTTAGCGGGCAGGAATGCAGCTCCCTGCCAGGTGGACTGGCTCTGAACCCCAGAACTCGAGTGCGATCTCAAGCCAGTTATGTAACCTTGCTCTGCTTCATTCTCCCCGTCTCAGCGGTGACATTGCTGCTCCCTCCTCGTGAGTTTTTCTTTGGGAGGGGGGTTTTGGTTTTGGTTTTAGGATACCTGAGCTAATACATGTGAAAAGCATTTAGCAAATATATGTGGAATCAAAAAGAGTGATACTAATCAACTGATTTCCTAAACAGAGACAGACTCACAGACACAGAAAACAAACATGGTTACCAAAAGGGAAAGGGGGGAGGGATACAATTAGGAATGTGAAATTAACATACACACTGTGTGTGTGTGTGTGTGTGTGCGCGCGCTATGTCCAACTCTTTGCGACCCCATGAACTGTCGCGCCCCCCCCACCCACCCCAGGCTCCTTTGTCCATGGGATTCTTCAGGCAAGAATACTGCAGTGGGTTGCCATTTTCTCCTCCAGGGGATCGTCCCAAATCAGGGATCAAACCCGCATCTCCTGCGCTGCTGGTGGATTCTTTACTGCTGAGCCACCAGGAAGCCCACACTCCTTGTTCAGTCACTAGGTCATGTCCAACTCTTTGTGACCCCATGGACCACGGCACACCAGGCTCCTCTGTCCTCTGCTGTCTCCCAGAGTTTGCTCAAATTCATGTCCTTTGAGTCAGTGATGCTATCCAACCATCTCATCTTCTGCCACCCCCTTCTCCTGCCCTCAATCTTTCCCAGCATCAAGGTCTGTTTCAATGAGTCAGCTCTTCACGTCAGGTGACTAAAGTATTGGAGCTTCAGCTTCGGCATCAGTCCTTCCAATGCATATTCAGGGTTGATTTCCTTTAGGATGGACTGGTTTGATCTCCTTGCTGTCCAAGGTATTCTCCTGTCTTCTCCAACACCACAGTTCAAAGGCATCAGTTCTTCGGCACTCAAACTTTTCTATGGTTCAACTCTCACATCCATACATGACTACTAGAAAAACCATAGCTTTGACTAGATGGACCTTTGTTAGCAAAGTAATGACTCTGTTTTTAATACATTGTCTTGGTTTGTCATAGCTTTTCTTCCAAGGAGCAAGCGTCTCTTAATTTCATGGCTGCAGTCACCAGCCACAGTGACTTTGGAGCCCAAGAAAATTAAATCTGACACTGTTTCCATTGTTTTGCCATCTATTTGCCATGAAGTGATGGAACCAGATGCCATGATCTTCATTTTTTGAATACTGAGTTTTAAGCCAGATTTTTCACTCTCCTGTTTCACTTATGTCAAGAGACTCTTTAGTTCCTCTTCACTTTCTGCCATAAGGGTGGTGTCATCTGCATATCTGAGGTTGTTGATATTTCTCCTGGCAATCTTAATTCCAGCTTCTGCTTCATCCAGCCTAGCATTTCATGTGATGTACTCTGCATAGAAGTTGAATAAGCAGAGTGACAACATACAACCTTGATGTACTCCTTTCCCAATTTTGAACCAGCCCATCCTTCCATGTCCGGTTCTAACTGTTGCTTCTGGACCTGCAAACTGGTTTCTCAGGAGGCAGGTCAGGTGGTCTGGTACTCCCATCTCTTCAAGAATTTCCCACAGTTTGCTCTGATCCACACAAAGGCATAGTCAATGAAGCAGAAAGAGATGTTTTCCTGGAATTCCCTTGCTGTTATGATCCAGTGGATGTTGGCAATTTGATCTCTGGTTCTGCCTTTTCTAAATCCAGGTTGTTTATCTGGAAGTTCTCAGTTCATGTACTGTTGAAGCCTAGCTTGAAGAATTTTTGAGCATCTTTGCTAGGATGTGAAATGAGCACAATTGTGCAATAGTTTGAATTCTTTGGCATTGCCTTTCTTTGGAATTGGAATGAAAACTGACCTTTTTCAGTCCTGTGGCCACTGCTGAGGTCTCCAAATTTGCTGGCGTATTGTGTACAACACTTTAACAACATCATCTTTTAGGATTTGAAATAGCTCAGCTGGAATTCTATCACCTCCACTAGCTTTGTTTGTAGTAATGCTTCCTAAGGCCCACCTGACTTCACATTCCAGGATGTCTGGCTCTAGGTGAGTGACCACACCATTGTGGTTATCCCAGGTCACACTACTATATATAAATAAAATAGATGATCAACAAGGACCTACTGTATACAGCACAGAATATTAATGAGGGCTTCCCAGGTGGTGCAAGAGCAAAAAATCTGCCTGCCAATGCAGGAGACACATAAGACTCAAGTTTGATCCCTGGGTCAGGAAGATCCCCGGAGCAGGAAAGGGCAACCCATTCCAATATTGTTGCCTGGAAAACTCCTTGGACAGAGGAGCCTGGCTGGCTACAGTTCATGGGGTTGCAAAGAGAGGCTATACTCAATAACCTATAATAACCCAAATGGGAAATTATCTGAAAAAGAATGGACATATATATTTATATGTAGAACTGAATCACTTTGCTGCATACCTGAAACTAACACAGCACTGTAAATCAACTATACTCCAATATAAAATGTTAAAATGTTTTAAAAACACTTAGAACCGTGACTGACAAATGGTGAATGTCGGATAAACCACAGTTCTCATGTGTCTCGGGGGACTGTTAAAAATTACCATCATTGGTGGCTCCGTTACACCCGTTGTCTGAGTCCTGTGTCTTTCTAGAATAATGTGAGAACTCTTGGAGTAGTCAGTGGAGGTGAGAGAATAGGGTCAGAAGTCAGATTATGTGGGATCACATCTCCACACTGCTACTTACTAACCAGCGAACGGTGTGACTCTGGGCAAGTTACTTAACCCCTCTGTGAAATGGGAATGGCACAATGACTGCCTACGTGATAGACAGGACGCAAATCAATAGATGCCAGTTGTGACTATTATTAATATCAGTGTCATTACTGATAGTATAATAGAAAGAGCACAAAATGAATGAAAATAGTCTCATCTTGACAGCCACTTCTCTCCCCCTGTCCTCAATTTCTTCATCTGAAAGGAGTGACTCGAGCTCCCAGTCTCCGACAGGGCAAGCCCTCCCAGGTCTAGCAGCAGCGTTCTGTGAAAAACGGGGACCTGCCTAGAGCTGGGCAGCCAAGGGCAGCGGGTGACACCGTGGCAGAGAGGGGACGTGGGCAGCTGCTGTCAGAGGCGCAGTCAACAAACAGGTCGCCAGATAATCAGGTTCCCATCCCAGCGGAAGAGCTGAGTTCCTGCCAAGCTGCTCTGACATCTCAGCTCCGGGCTGAAGTGCTAGAATAGCCCAGCTCCAAGGGCTGGTTGACTCATCGGGAAATGACTTGGCCAAAAGCCAGCAGATGTGACGTCAGCCCGGCCAGGCGGCCGGGAAAGCCCCGCTTCAGCCGGGCTCCCAGACTCACAGGGATGGGGAGAGCAGAATGATCTCAGAATCCCATAACTGGCGAACCTGTCTCCCCACTCTTTTATTTATTGACTTGGGCTTTCTGTTTTCTCGGTTAGGTTAGATGGTGACTTGTCTATTATGAGATTGTGTGTGTGTGTAGTTTCCTTGAGAATCAGATTTTATTGAAAAGATAGAACGTTAAGATCATCTGGTCACTGGATATTTCTGCTGTTTAAATTACTTAACATCTGTGAGGGGCTCTGTCCACTAGGAGAGGACTTTAGGTGTGTAGAGTGACTGCCTGTGTCACTTTCTGTCGCCTGTTATCTGGAGAGGTTCGTGGTGTCCTCTGGCACTTCTTTAAGGTGACTTTGCTCAGATGATAAGTCGAATGGCCACCCTCATCACTCCACAGTTTACTACTCCAACAAGGATCTCATCAAGTGTCCTCATTTCCCAGATGAAGGGGACAAGGTAGGGTGCGAAGAAGGAACGTAATCAGGACTCAGGACACCTGGATGCTGATTCCAAATCTACCACTGACCCACTGGGGACGTCACGCAAGACTCATCACCTCAGGGAATCCCAGTCCCCGGTCAGAGTTGTTCATCGTTCCCCAGAGTCCGCTCTTCAACCTTCTCAAACTTTAATGTACAGAGCAGTCCCCCAGGGATCTTGTAAAAATGCAGATTCTGGCTCAACAGGTTGGGGTGAGACTGTGTGCTAACCACTAGACCAGCAGGGAACTCCTTCCTTGTCTTGATTTCTAATTGATAGTTTACCATTTTATATTAAGGCCTCCCTGGTGGCTCAGATGGTAAAAAAAAAAAAAAAAAATCTGCCTGCAATGCAGGAGACCTGGATTGGATTGCTGGTTTGGGAGGATCCCCTGGAGGAGGGCATGGCAACCCACTCCAGTATTCTTGCCTGGAGAATCCCCATGGACGGAGGAGCCTGGCGGGCTGCAGTCCAGGGGGTCGCAAAGAGGCGGACACACTGAACAACTAAGCATACACGCATTTTATAGTAAAAGCATCTCCTGTCTGCCGCGCTCACCCAACTGTGAAAAGAGGCATGAAGTGGAAGTGAGAGTAGCTCAGTCGTGTCTGACCCTTTGCAACTGACCCCATGAACTATAGCCTTCCAGGTTCCTCTGTCCATGGAATTCTCCAGGCCAGAACACTGGGGTGGGTAGCCTTTCCCTTTTCCAGGGGATCTTCCCAACCCAGAGATCAAACCCAGGTCTCCGCATTGCAGGAGAATTGTTTACCATCTGAGCCACCAGGGAAGCCGGGAAAGAGGCATGGTATAAATGAATCAAGAGTGGATGAGTACTAGATCAAGTGGACTCGAGTCCAAATGACCACATTCCTGCTCCTTAGTCCCCACTTGTATGTCACAGGATTCACCTAATGGCATCCTACTAAAAATCGTAATGACCTGGCTGACGACACTGACGACATAATGTTTACATTTTCAAAGATGCCAAATAAAATAACGGCCAATACATTACGAAATAACATTTGCCTCCAAAAATTCTCGCCAGTCTGAGCTTCCACCGGTGTGCTTTCAAATGCCCACATTGAATCGGCATCTCCGGGCAATCTACAGTGTGAGGGTTTCCAGCGGTTACCAGAAGTCATTACAGGAACAAGTCATGTGAATTCCTTTTCGAAAAAAATCTGACTTGACCCCAAACTACTGTCAAGATAGTGTCTATTCTGTCTAACAAACACCACAAAAGAAATTTCCTTCCAAGTTTAGTTCCCTGAAGACAGAAATCACAATGTATCCTTTTCTGTGATTAAAAAGAGATGTGCACCCAGGCATTTCCCACCCTGAGCCTTAGAACAAATCTGGCATCAGGCTCTCTTGCAGGAACTGGAATGAATGTTCAATTTTTCACTTTTTTCCTCCAATCTGTCTTCCTATTTGAATTCATGTACGATTGGTTTCATTCTCTGGGTTTTGGTCTTTTGCTCAGCCACAACTCCTTTTTGGAATGACTTGGGATAGAAATAAACTGTATTTGAATAGCGAATGGGAGTTGACTTGATGAATTGGACACAGTGCGGGGAGAAAGGAAAAACTGAGCAGTCAAAATGGTCTTCAAGATAAGTGACTATATTCGTCCAATTGTTTGTTGAACCTACATCGTTTTATTTTAGTCCAAGATGCATGAGAGAAGGAGAACAGTGAAAATACATGGCAGTTTGATGAAAACTTGCTTTCCTTGCAAGACAATTGATTAGATCACGCCTGTCTATCTAAACCGATCAGCTCAGCTCAGAAGTAACAGGACGTCTTGTTTCTCAACCCGAGCTGCACCTCCATGGCTTCCAGGTGAGGTGGGTGAGTGGGTCAGGGATGGATGAAGCAGGTAGGAACGTAGGAATGTGGCTGGCTGCCAGGACTTCAGGAATTCCACTTAGAATGATCGGAGCCAAGCAAGACCTCCTAGTCGCCTCCAGGATGCCCCTCTATAAGGAATGGTTCCCCTCTGTCTTCTCCATCCTAAGGAGAAGAGCTCTTGCAGTGAGTCTGGGGCACACACTTCCCAGAAACACCTGCTAGAAATTATCAAAGGCAAATAGGACCATGTTGTCCCATCCTCTGTTCCCCAGAAGACATCACACTCTGCCTTCCGTCAACAGGAGTCAGGTGGACTCTGCTTGAGAAAATTGACAACTTTGATTTTACAAGTCTCCTTGTTCCCCTGTAAATGTATGCTCACTCCTGAAAAAAATAGAAATAGAAGCAAATTTTTGAACTTCACATCTAATCTAGGAAAAGAAGTTTGAGTGAGTTGAAGTGGAATTGAGGAGGGAAAGGGGTGGACTGGAGCCCCTGGATTATATTGTTTTTTAATGTGGACGATATTTAAAGTCTTTATTGAGTGTGTTACAATATTACTTCTGTTTTATGTTTTGGCTTTTTTGGCCTTGAGGCCTATGAGATCCTAGCTCCCTCACCAGGGATCAAACCCACACCCCCTTTGTTGGGGGGCTAAGTCTTCACCACTGGACTTCCAGGGAAGTCCCAGGTGTGTTTTAAAGACTTGGTCTTCATGTCACATGGATGCCCTCCCCACCCTCTCCGTGTTCAAGAGAGAACCTGAACACCGAAGGAGGCCTGGCCCAGAACTAGGAAGGGGCGGAGATGAGATTCCAACCCAGCAGTCCAGGTCCGAAGTTCAGAGGAACGGCGGCGGGGCTCTGCGACTCCCGTGTGAAGCGCTTGTGGAATAAAGACGAGGAGGCACGAGGGAGCTGAAGGCCGCTCCCACCCCGACTCAGCCCTCTGCTCCCACAGTCCTGGGGGCGGGTGACTCATCCCGTGGGCAAGCCCTTCCCCCCACCCAACCTCCCCGACCCGGGCCTTCCCACAGGTAGCATCTCTCCAGCGCTGCCGCCCTGAGAAGCCCTGCCCTGGGCCAGCCCGGAGATCCCGTCTCCTTCCGGCTTCCGCAGGCCCACTGGACCCCCGGACCAAGCTCAGGTCCCCAGCTTCACCCTTATCAGAGAGCAGCACTGTCTCCAAGTCCTTTTAACTGTGATGCTCCCGAGTCAGGGGCTTTCCAAGGTTCCCGCCCTGCTTCCTTCCGGGTCTTCCTGGGAAGAGCCCCTCCGGAGGGCTCAGGAAGCTGACCGACGGCAGGAAGTGAAGACAGAAGACGCACCTGCGAGGGCCCGTTTCGAGGCCACCAGTTTCACTTTCTTTATTTAGACGGGGAACTTCGGTCACCCCTCCCCCGCTCCTCCGCCACCCCTGCCCTCCCCCCGCCCCCCTCTCTCCCCAGTAACGTGAGCAGCACCTTGACCTTGGCGACAGCAGTCCTATCCTCCTGCCTCCTCGCTCCTTGGGTAGGCAGCTTTTCTGGGACCAAATCCAAGGCTGCCCTGCAGACACCAGGCTTTTTTTTTTTTATCCAAACTCAGAGAATTTATCTTCGGCAAGGACTGCCAGCATCCCTCCCGCAAAGACCTTCTGTGGCTCCCTAGCGCCTCCGGGGAGAAGACGGCGCCCCTCCCCTGACACCCCAAGGCCACTGGGATCTGAGCTCATTTTCCAGCCAGTGCTGCCCCTCACCCTCCCGAACCCCCCCACCTCGGTCAGTGCAGGGAGCGGCTTTGGTTCACGTGGGACCTACGGCCGGCTCTGGCCTCTCCCCTGCCGGAGTCTGACCGCGGCGGCCCCGAAGCCCCCAGAGCGCTTCCTTCCTCCTCCGCGCTGGCTCGTGCCCCCGTGTGACACACAGCTGCCAGGGGCCCGGGTCCCCGCTGCACTGTGGGCGTCCCCGGGGGAGAGCGGGGGCCGGGACAACTTCCTGTCACCCCCTTCCGGCCCCTGCATCGCACACTCTCCACCCCCATGGGACCCCCTTTCTAAACGAACTGCCCTCTGCCCCCAAGAACTCCAAGCAGCAGCCCCCGCAGGGCCTCCCCCTGCGCCCCCCCATCCCCACCCCCACGCCCAGGCTGGAAGCCCCGCTCCCCTGGGGCTCTCGCCCTCCGCCGCTCCGCTTCCTCCCTCTGCCAGGCGTCTCCCCGACGGGCAGTCTCTTGTCCTCGTCGTCGTGGTGGGTGCCTTCAGAGCCCCGGGTGCTGTGCCACGCTTCCCAGCTTCACAGGCCCCCGGGGACCCTGCTGCCCCCGCGTCAGCCGCCCACCCCACCCCCAGCCGCACCTGGACCCTGTCCTCACCCAGCGACCACGCCCTTTAGAGTCTGAAGTCCGGCTCCGGGCCCTGCGAGCCGGCTTCGCCCCTCCGGCCCTCCCCCCGCCCCCCAACGCCCCTCCGGCCCTCCCCCGACCCCCTGACACCCCTCTGACTCCTCCCCCGACCCCCTGCCGCCCCTCCTGCCCTGCCCTTCCCCTTGGGTCCTCGGGCCCCCAGGGGCCGCGCTTCCCGCCCGGTTCGCTGGACGCCAGGTCAGCCGGCAAACTCACTTCTCCAGGGCCTCTAGTCCCCCGGGCGAGGGGAGGCGCCCCGTGCGAGAGAATGAGAGACCCGGGAGGAAAACCCGGCTGTGGAATCTGGTCAGCGGGACCCCAGGTCATCGTCTGATCCGGGTCCTCAAGCTACTCATCGCCCGTGACCTCGGCGGGGCCCCGCGGCTCGACCACACCCCTGGGCAGACCTCACCCCTCTGATTCTCTGTAGGAAGCGTGGCACCCTTGACCTTTAACCCCATCCCTGCCCTGACCCATCCTCACCTGCCAGAGGGTGAGGCTGCCCTGCTGGAGGCCTCCGCCTCCCCGTGGGCGCTCCCCTCCGCTTGCTTCCCTCACCACCTTGGCCCCGCTCCACCCTGTCTGTCTCTGACTCTGGCTCTGTCTCCTTCTCCCTCGGCTCGGGGACTTGCTAAGAATAGCCTGGTGAGGCCAGCTGTGTCCCCCCAAAAGATGGACCCAAGTCCTGACCCCCGCACACGTGAGAATGTGACTTGATAGAGAAACAGGGTCTGTACAGTCAAAATCGAATTAAAACGAGGTCAGCCAGACCCTATTCCAGTGTGACTGGTGTCTTTACAAGAAGGGAAGATGACATGAACACCCAGAGGAAGAAGTGGCCGCGGGCGCGGAACGGTGTGCCTGCCGGCACGGCGTGTCCAGGAGTGCGGCCACCACACACGCCGAACAAGCAAAGGGGGCTCCCGGTCTCCAGCTGGCCACCCCGGGAGTTCGGCTTGTGGCCCCCAGGCCGCGGGGGGGTGGGGGCTGCGAGTCCCCCAGTGCTGGTGCTATGTGGCCGGAGCCCTGGGGGCTCGACATCTGGGGGGCCTCGCCACCGTCGGCCCCGCAGGCAGAGGCTCCGGGGGCTCTGCCGCGCTCTTGTGTTCCCAAGGGTGCCGCACGGCTCCCTGGAGAGAAGCCGGCTGGACTCCAGGGCCTGGGCTTTCCTTCCCCTTCCTTCGTCTTCCCAGAAGCCCCTGGAACAGACGTAGGGCACCTCTCCCCATGCGGCCTGGCACGCCGGTTAACACTGACAGCCCTGAGCTCCGCCTTCCCAGGGGAAATGGGGCGTGGCCTCTCCCAGCCCCGCCTCCCACCCCCACACTTCCATCACCGCCCCACCTTCCCCCTATAGTCCGGCCTCGTCCTGTCCTCGCTGGCCGTTAGCTCCTGGGGGGCGGGAGCCTGTGGCATTCACCCTTATAGTCTGCTCCCGCCCCTCCCCACACGTTCGGGAAGTCCGGGAAGGCACACTTGTAAAGAAATGGTTGAGCAGGCGGGTCCCCTTCGGAGGGCTCCTGAAGGACACGCAGAACCTTGCTCAGGCCAGGCTCCCTGCAGCGGCCCCGGGGAACCCAGGATCCAGTGTGTCAGGAGACACACCCCCTCTTTCCCCCAAGTTCCCCCCGCCTGCACCCGCAGGCTCCCAGGCAGCACTGGGAGGGAGCGGGCGTTGAGGTGAGCAGTAACGTTGAGCTTTCCAGTAACCTGGCTGTCAGAGCGTCTCACAGCCAGCGTCTGACAGGTAGACTGAAGGTGTTCCCCACGACCGCGGGCCATGGCGACAGCGAAGGCCCCGGATGGGCAAGACCGAAGCCTGGAGCATCAGGGAACAGGAGCGGCTACAGGTCACACCCAGGCACAAGCTACGCAGGGCCCTGGTCTCTCTCGGTCACTCGATGAGACAGTTCCATGCCACGCAAGCAAGGCCAGGGGAGGTCAAGGCAAGACCAGGAAGTGGACTTTAATAGCTTCCTTATATCAGGGTAGGAAGTTCGAGTTGATAAGGAAGTTGGAATCAAGCGCCCCAGCTGGAAGAGGCGTCCGCAAAGGAAACGGGGTAGGAGATAGTCTGTGTTGACACAGCGCTCCAGCCGGGCCTGCAGCTTACACTGACTGCATCCTCGGCCGCCTAACCTAGAAAGAAACCCAGATCTGGTGCCCAGCCAGCACCCGGGGGAAGTGCCCGTGAGCCCAGAGCTGCTGGACGTGCCCGGGAGCGAGGCCACTCTGCACACGCCGCCCTGACGATGGACCCGCCATGCACGACCGTCACTTAGAGTCGTCTTCGTGTCCTGCACAGAGCTACCTGCTCAGCTCCTCCAAGTCTACTCATCAAGACAATTAAAAGAACAAAATGCTTGTGAATCAGTGTGAGGTCCCCACGTGCCCTCCACGGGCAGTTGAATGAGTTGCAGTCCCCAGGGCACCCTGCGCTTCTGGGTGGGATGGCCAGGGTCAGGCATTTCCGGATTTTAATCAGCATCACCCCTAGAGTGCGACCTTGATGAGTGCCCCTGACGGCTCGGAGTTTCAGTCTCCCCATCCGGGAAATGGGAATAGGGTTTGTCCAGCACAGAGCAAGAGCTCACTGACAATGAACTTCCAGCAGCATCATCTCCTTATTCCGCTGTCGTTCAGGGCCTCCTGGTCTTTCCCCAGCCCAGAATGCTCACCTTCCCAGCCCCTCCTTCCCCTTCTTTTCTTTCAAAACAGCTTGAATACCATCCACCTGATTCCCAAGGCCCCACCTGGGCTCCCAGGCTGGTGGACTTGCTTGAACACATCAGCTGTCCCTACTCCCGACTTAGCACCCTGATCGCTGGTTGACCAGTTGGCCTCATCCACTGTGCCGTCCCTGTAACGGCCCTCCCTTCTGAGTCTATAGCACAGGGTACAGTGCCCAGCCGACACAGACGCACCCCACACGTCCAGACCAAGCAGTGCTGGGCTGGTATCACGGTCCATAGGTCGGTCCCTCCCTATACACCCGCCGCCATGGGCTGGCTTTTGACCTGGACGGTCTGCAGGAGACTCAGGCCGCTGGAGGATTAAAGGAGCCGGGGGAAGGCGGAGGCCCGCTGGTGGGTGGGGCAGCTCTCCCTTCCAGCAGAGTCTTCCCCCTTCCAACCCAGCAAAGCCCGAAGTCCTGTTAGAAGCCGAGCCTTTTCCGGGGAAGGTATGAGGGGGATTGAAAAGCTAGCCAGCGAGCTGTTGGAGACGTGACTTTCTCTCCAACTTCTGATGTCTCCAGCCTGGACCCAGCACCTCCAGGACTTCCCTAGAATTAAGGAGTGTCCTTCACAATCTCAGAGACTCTGGGCAAAGTCTAGGGTCACTGTGTGATTCACAGGGTGGAGTAGATGTCATAAATTACACATTTGTTTTAAAACACACACACGCACACACACATACACCAGTCTCCTGGGCCTGCATTCTGTCCTTCCTCAGGAGAGGAGCTTTCTGACGGACAGAAGCACCCTGGCTCCTTAAGCCTTTCAGGGTCAGCCCACGGGCAGCCCCCACGCCTCCCAGTGCCTCTGCCTCTGTCCCTGCCCTCACTAAAGAGCCAGCCTGGCAGGCTGCAGTCCACGGGGTCGCAGAAGATTCCAACAGGACATAGCCACTAAACAGTAACAACACGCTTTGTATTTTTTTCAACCTTCATATTTATGTAACAGAGTCATTAACCACTTTCAATCCCCAATGCATAGTGGCAAATGCTACATTATGTGACACCTCTGTGGGGCCAGGCAGCAGCCCAGGGACAGGAGGGCGGAATTAGTTCCACTTTTCAGATAAGAGGAATGAAGCGCCGGTGTCTGCTGACTAAGGCTCTTCGCTCCCAGCTCGGGGGCCTGGGTTCCATCTCTGGTCAGGGAACCGGAGTCCACACGCTGTGACTAAGACCCGGGGCAGCCAAATAAATAAATAAATAAAATTTTCTAAGAAAAAGAAATGAAGNAGACCCGGGGCAGCCAAATAAATAAATAAATAAAATTTTCTAAGAAAAAGAAATGAAGCTCAGAGAGTTTGTGTGTGTGTGTGTTTTTTTTTTTTTTTGCGGGATTCACATGGTAGATGCTGGGAAAGATGGAGGGCAAGAGGAGAAGGCGGTGAGAGAGGATGAGATGGTTGCATGGCATCAGCCACGCAGTGGGCATGAGTTTGAGCAGACTCCAGGAGATGGTGCAGGACAGGGAAGCCTGGCGTCCTGCGGGCCACGGGGTCGCAGAGAGGTGGACACGACTCAGCGCCTGAACCAGGACACCACGGGAGACGCGTGAGGCAGCAGCTCAGCTGGGACCCCACTCGTGCCCGTCTCTCCCTGCTGCCCTCAGCGACCCCAGCCTGACCCCGACAGGAGTGGGCAGCGGCTGAGAGGGGTGAGAGCTCAAGTTCTGGTTTCTCCCATCCCGCGGGCATCCGCAGCGTCCTGCCTGCCCCTCGGGGGCGGCCACTTGCCGGATCGCAGCGAGTGACGGTGCGTCCTCGGCGTCGCGGCAGGCACAGCCTCCGGCGAGCCCCTCGCGAGTGGTGTCCGGCCGCGCCAGGTTAGCGGAGCGGCCCGCAGGATCTGGACTCTGGTTCTGAGCGGCAGGGCGGCGCCACAAGGGTCTCTGGTCACGCGCACACGCCCCGCCAGGCCTGCAGGGCTGCAGAGCCAGCTGGCAGCCGTCAGAAAGGCAGGGAGACGCCGGGGAGCAGGCAGACGGTGACCACTCATTTAAATGACACACGTTCAGTGAGTCTGTACCATATGACGTGGGATTCCCGGGGGCTCAGTGGTGAGGGCTCGGCCTGCCAATGCGAGAGATGAAGGTCTGATCCCTGGGTCGGGAGTAACCCCTGGAGAAGAAAATGGCAACCCCGCTCCAGTATTCTTGCCTGGAGAAGCCCCATGGACAGAGGAGCCTGGCGGGTACAGTTCATGGGGTCGCAGAGAGTCGGACACGACTGAGGTCAAGAACACGAGCTCAGCCAGGTGCCGTGCTGGACGCCAAAGGCACCAGTGAGCGGGCTGTGGTCCTGGCCTCGGGGCTGCATTCCGGGGCGGTGGGGGAGGGAGCGGAAGTTACTGTCCACTGTGCCCCGTGCTCTGAGGGGCACGGGGCCGGAGAATGCTAGGGCACCTCGGAGGCTGGGAACCTTGATCAGCCTGGGGGGCGGGGGCGGGGGGCGGGAGGAGGGGAGGGAAAATGACAGCGTGGGGGGGGTGGGGGTGGCGGGGGAGGTCCCGGAGGAAAGCAGTGAGACAGAAGGCCAGGGCCTGGGAAATGCAACAGGGAGAACCCCGGCTGTTCTCTACCACCCAGGGCCAAATGAGAAAAATGGCCGGCACTGGATGGGGGTGGCATGAAATTCACCAGGAGCAATGTCTCCCTAAGAAAACGCTTTTATCCCAGGGGACTTCCCAGGCTGTCCAGTGGTTAGGGCCCTGAGCTTCCACCGCAGGGAGCACAGGTTCCATCCCCTGTCGAGGAACTAAGATCTCACATGTTGTTCGATGTGGCCAAAAGGTAAAAACCACCACCACCATCATCACCAAACTCCCATTTTACAGACAGGAAAAGCCAGGCACACTATGTTCAGTGAGGTGTCCCCAAGGCCCCGCACCCTGGCTCCTTTCCTTCTCTGGGAAAGGAAATGACCAGCAGACGATTTGATCTGCTTCCCAGGATTAAACCAGAGAAGCAGGTGACCTCAACTCATTGCCTTCCCGTCACCGGCCATGTACAAGCAAAGGGCAAACATAAGTGCAGAACTGCCAGCGCAGAAGAAAACGCTTCCTCTTGCTTTTACCCCCTCCTCATCCTGCCGTGCACAGTGCGGGCCGGGAGAAAGGCAGTAACTACAGCAAGAGACAGAGACAGGCCTTCGTGGCTCGGCTCCCAGACTCCGACTCTGTGACTCTGACTCGGCAGCTGGGGTCGCTCCCTGAATCCTGCCGGGAGCTGGCCTGTTCTTTCCCGCAGCGGCTCTCACAGGAGTTTGGAGACGGTTTGTCGATGGCATTATTCGCCCCAGGGAGCCAGGCTGCCACGGCCTGACAAAGGCCCCGGGGACTGCTCCTCCGTGCCCCTGCGTGGGTGAGCCCTGACCACGCGCTGGTCAGCGCCTGGTGGGTTCAGAGGCGAAGGCCAGTCTCGGTGTGCCCCGCGACGCCTGGCTGCCCGAGAGTCAGGAGCACGGTCCATGCGAGCAGCAGGCCCGGGCCTGCCAGTCCACGCTCCGAGGGAAAGAGAACCGCACTGGGAGCAGAGGGTGTGGAGATACAGGCGTCAGCTGAGAGCCCGCACGTCAGCCTCTCCGGAGAAACAGAACTCACGTCAGAGGGCCTTTACTGTTACTTGCACAGTGAGCAAGCGAGGTGTGAGGGTTTCTCCCAGGATGGGTGTGTGTCTCTCAAAGGCAGGCTTCTGACTCCAGAGAAGCTGAGAGAAGTCACGACTGCTCAACAAGCAGCTCACGGATCTTCCTTGGAGGCTGAGAAAAACACAGCCAATAATTAAAGTCACGTTTTCCTTCAATAACACCAGCAACAAAAACCACCACGAAGGCAATTCCACATGCTGGGTTTCATACAAAAGTTTCCACATGAGAGGCTTACTCTGGTAAGGGCACCATCACGTTTCATTAACAAAGGAAGTTGCCTTTTCATACCGGACTCACATGAAGGGACCACCTGGGGCTTCTGCTGCTGCTAAGTCGCTTCAGTCGTGTCCGACTCTGTGCGACCCCACAGACGGCAGCCCACCAGGCTCCCACGTCCCTGGGATTCTCCAGGCGAGAACACTGGAGTGGGTTGCCATTGCCTTCTCCAATGCATGAAAGTAAAAAGTGAAAGTGAAGTCGCTCAGTTGTGTCTGACTCTTCGTGACCCCATGGACTGCAGCCTACCAGGCTCCCCCGTCCCAGGATTCTCCAGGCAAGAACACGAGAGTGGGCTGCCATTGCCTTCTCCTCTGGGGCTTCTACCACCATGTAAATACGGCTGTCAAGCCGGCCTCCTCTTTTCTTGTCTCTACCCCAGTCACTCAGAACGTTTTACAAACCAGAGTCTGAGCTCCAGGGCAGAACATCTTACTGTGCTAGAATCAGCCTGCAAGCTGGTAAACTTTGAGGTGGCATTTTGCCCAAAAGGGGCTGGAAAAACAGACTGAGTAACCAACCAACCAACTACTTGTTCCTTAAATGCAATCTTTGTGCACCTGGGCATCCAGGGAACTATCTCTTTCTGGTGACTCAGAAAGAGCCCTGGATTTAGAGTCAAAAGGAGGTGGTTTTGGTTCTGCCTCTGCCCCCGGACAGTTGGAGGGAGGCTACGAGTCCTCAGATCTCTCTTTCCCCGGCTTCCTTCTGCTCAGGGAGTGAGCCTAACACTGGGTGCTCCGTCAGCCTATTGTGAGCAGAGAATGAGATAAAGTAGGTCAAAGTGCTTTGGGGCGTTTAAAACATCACACACACACACAACTCAAAGAGATCTGTATTCTGGAAAGACTAGGGAATTCCCTTCCTTTCCTAGTACAGAAAGGAAGACACGAAAAACCCACGCCTGTTTTATCTGAAAGAAGCAGAATCCACCTATTATAATAACACTGGTGATGAGACTGAAGAGTCAAGTAGCGAAAACCTTGGGTGTGTCGTCATCTTTATTAGAAAATTAACCCACGGTTTCCCCATCCAGTAATGTGACTGATTTTTAAATAAACACATCTAAATGGGTGTTGTCCCATCCTGAAGAGTGAGTAGTCACCTTGTCAGGCCAAGCACTTATTTAAATTATGTTTCCCATCGTTCCCAAATCTTTTTTTTAAACTCCTTTTTTGGAATGGTTCCGAGAGCCTCTGGCACATTCTTTCAAACATGTCTGAAGGTGACACATTTTTGTCCTTTGTGAAAAACACTGATTTTTGTAAACAGCTCATAGTTATTTGTCACAGGGTCTGTTAAATGAGTTAAGTAGTGCCACTATTTAAAAAAGTGTTAGTTGCTCAATTGGGTCTGACTCTTTGCAACCCCATGGACTGTAGCCCGCCAGGCTCCTCTGTCCACGGGATTTCCCAGGCAAGAATACTGCAGTCGGTTGCCATTTTCTTCTCCAGGGGATCTTCCGGACCCAGGGATCAAAAACCCGGGTCTCCAGGATTGCAGGCAGATTCTTTCCTGACTGAGCCATGAGGGAAGCCCACACTTTTTAGAAAACTATGATTAAGACAGGAAACCTGGCTTTCCTTCAGTTCCAACAGAAAGTTACAAATAGCTGGACTGCCCTGGAGGTTCAGCACTTAGGAGTTGGCACTTCCAGCAGGGGGCACGGGTCCCATCCCAGGCCGGGGAACTAAGACCCCACAAGCCGCGGAGTCGCCAAGGAGGGAAAAAAAAGAACAGATAGTAGATTACAGGAATCGACAGTATTGCTAGACAGGGCCTGATTCTTCGTAAGGCGACCACATTAGAGTAGAAAAGTCGAGTGGAAATGTGTTTCTACACTGTTAGTCACACCTTGATTATTTATCTAGCAAGACTGTTTGCCACTAGACTTTGAGTTTCCATTAAGAAGAGAGCCACGCTACGACTAGTTAACCATTTAGCTGTGCAATCTTTTCATCACAGCTCCTCCTCAGGGTATCTGAACCCCTCATCTGCACATGGATTAACCGGCTAACACAGATGTTTCCGATGGATTCACATCTGCGTCTATCGGAAATACAGCAGCCAGCAGATCCAATTCCAACTGATAGACTCTATATTCCCTTAAAAAGTTTAGATTCTCTTTTCAGTTATGAATTTGTCTGAAAATTATAATATTCACTAATATCATTACAATGTGACTTGAAACAACAACTAGAGTAGATTTGCTTCTGGTGCAAGTAATTTTAATTGTTCGAGTTACTTTAAAATAAATAACCAGAGAATTCCCTGACTATCCAGTGGTTAGGACTCAGCTCTTTCACTGGTGAGGGCCTGAGTTCAATCCCTGCTCAGAGAACTAAGATCCCACAAGCTGCATGGCCAAAAAAGGAAAAAAAAACTCATAATCACTTTCATGCAGTGAACATCATAGACTGTGGGTCTTCAACAGTAAATGACTCCAGTGACTTTTATGGAAGATATTGTTTTCCCTACATCATTTTTTTTTTATTGTAGTGAAATTTACATAACATTAAATTTATCATTTGGCCATTTTGAAGTGTATGATTTGGGGGCATTTAGTAGATTCCCAGGGGCTTCCCCGATGGCTCAGTAGGTGAAGAATCCGCCTGGAGTGCAGGAGATGCGGGTTCTACCCTGGGATGGGGAGGAACTCCTGGAGAAGGAAATGGCAACCCACTCCAGCATTATTGCCTGGAGAATCCCATGGACAGAGGAGCCTGGTGGGCTACAGTCCATGGGGTCACAAAGAGTCAGACATGACTGAGCACATCCTATGTATATAGGATATATATATGTATATTCCCAAAATTCTGTGAATGAACCATCACCACTATTTAGTTCTTAAACATCTTCATCACCCCGAAAGGAAAGCCTATACTCTTCAAGCAATCACTCCCTGTTCTTTCTGCCTACTGCTGGCAAGTACTAATCTGCTGTTTCTATGGATTTGTCTGTTCTGGACATTTCTTATAAATGGAGCCTTACACCGTGCGGACTTATGACCAGCTTTTCCACGTAGCTTAAAGTTTTCAGGGTTTATCCACATTGTAGCACGTGTCAGCGCTTCATTCCTTTTAATGCCTGAATAAATGAACTGCATAGATATACCACACTGTTCATCCATCCATCCATTGATGGATAAATGAGTTGCTCACCCCTTTGGGCTATTCTGAATAGTGCTGCCATGAACACAGGTGTACAATTTTTCCTTTGAACACCTGTTTTCAATTCTTTGTGGGTATACACCTAGGAATGAAATTGCTGGGTCATATGGCAATCCTAAGTGTAACTTTCTGAGAAACCATCAAACCTCTAGCTCACTTTCTTCTTAGATTTTTTTTTTTAATGTGTACTCTTTCTTTTAAAGTCTTTGTTACAATACTGTTTTATGATTTGGATTTTTGGCCAAGAGGCATGTGGGGTCCTAGCTCCCCGACCAGGGATGGAACCTGCACCCCGCTGCAGTGGGAGGTGAAGTCTTGACCAAAAGACTGCCAGGGAAGTCCTCCAGCTCATTTTAAAAAATAAGTCCTTTATTTATGTCTTTAATTTTGATTGCCCTTGGGTCTTCATTGCTGTGCACAGGCTTTGCTCTACGTTGCATTTCTCAATGCAGTGGCTCCTCACTGCAGAGCATGGGCTCTAGGAGCCCGTGTGCCCACTAGTTGTGGCACTCGGGGCTCACTTGCTCTGCGGCATGTGGGGTCTTCCCGGACCAGGGACCGAATCCTGCGGCCCCTGCATCAGCAGGAGGATTCTTATCTGCTGTACCACCAGCTCACTTTAATGCTCATACTTTCAAGGTGGCCTGACAACCAGACAGAAGCTATTGGACGACTGCAGCCTGACCCCAGGCAGGGCCCAAAGAGGTCTCTTTTTTTTCTGAAGCACTGAGGCAAGCAGCGGGGTTTGATATGAGTCAAGCTTGTTCAACGCGAGGTTACAGGCAGGGCTCTGGACACCTTCCTCTGCTGTTCTACATGTCACAACATGAACTGGCAGGGCGGGAAAGCCTTCCTGCCTGCGGGGCATCCTTGGTGCTTCAATTATGTTGTGAGCACTCCTGGAAAAGGAAGAAAAAGATGCCAACTATTTAATTGATAGGCTTCCCTCTTCCTGTTTTTGTGGCATTCAGATTAGCATGTGGAGTCCAAGCAGACATGCTGCTTAGGGGCCAGCGCTATACCCTGTCCTGGGCAGAGGTCGGTCCTTTCAAGGGTGGAGAACCAAGCTTCCCAAACAGTAGCTGAAGGTACAGAGAGCTCTTCCAACCTGGGTGGACTTTTACTATCTACTTTGCCTAAAGGCACCGCCTAGAGATACTGGAGGGGAACCTACCCTACTTGGTATAGGGCAGCTTGTCCACACGATGGGCTTGGCCAGGACAACAGGAGATAATCCTACTGCAGGTATTGTTTACTGCAGCCAATTTACTGAGTCATGGGACTCCTCAGCCATTAACCCAATCCGGCCAGTAAACTGATTAGCACTGATTTTTTTGTTTAAACGTGTTCTTGAGCCTGTCGAGGGCACTGACCTCTTTGCTATCTCGCTGCCTGACACAGACAAGCCTCTGAGCCCCGAAGACCCAGGCAAGGCTCTTGGGAGGAGTTGCACCGCCACAGAGACCTGCCCAGAGGGCTTTTCCCACTTGAAACTAGAGCGCTTGGACAGAAGTTGGCTTCCGGGGTCCTCGCAAGGCGTCCCTCTGCCAGTCCAAGTGTCACTTGTGGTCCGGGGCCCTGCAGGTGTCCGGGCCCGAGTCTTGGCCGGCCACATCCTCTGCGATCCGGCAGGAAACCTAACCTCCGCCGGCTCCTGTCCTCGGTCTGTCTGCTTATCTGCTTCCTCTGGGGAACAGCCGCGTCGGTGTCCGGTGCGGGGGGATTTTCGGGGTGACCTCACCCGTGCAGACGTCGGCGTCAGCCTGCGTGCGGGCCACGGCCGGGAGGCATCCACAGCCCGTCCCAGCGCCTCCCCGGCCCCTCCTCCCCAAGCAGCGTCTTGGCAGGGTCTCGGGTGGGGCTGGGGGGTCACGCCGGTTCCCATCCCGGGGTCGGGAGGGCGGGATGTCAAGGGACCCACTGGAAGAAGATGCACCGAAACCGCAAACGCCCGCTCTCTGTTTGAACAACTTTGGAGCCAAAGGCTTCGGCGGCCGGTGGCGGGGACTGGGAGCGGCGGGAGCGGCTGCGAGCCCAGAGGGCAGAGCCGGGGGCGGGTCTCCGGCCCCCTGGTCCCCCGGAAGTAGCAGCGCGGCCCCCAGGTGGGTACAGCTCCTTCCAGGGAAGCAGGAGGCGCAGCGGCGGAGCGGGCCACGTGACCGCCCAGCCCCCGCCCCGCGCGCCCCGCGCACCCCGCCCCGCCCCGCCCCGCCCCGCGCGCGCCTGGCGGAGCTCGCGGGCTCGCGAGAGAGCGCGAGTCTCCGGGAGTGGCGTGCGTGCGCGCCCCCGCGAGGCGGCGGGCGCGCGCACGCCCCGGGGCCGCCGCCCCGCCGGGCCCGCCCTCCCGCCCTCCCTCCGCGGCGCGCCCGGCCCGCCCTGCCCGGCCCTCCCTGCGAGTCAGACCGCCGGCTCCCGCCCTCCGCCGGCGCGCCCGGGCCGCCGCGGCGCCCCCCGCCCTCGAGCCGCCGAGCCGGAGCCGGAGCCGCGCGCCGAGCGGGCGGAGGAGCCGCAGGGCCCCGCCGAGGCGGCAAGATGGCGGACTTCCTGCCGTCGCGGTCCGTGCTGTCCGTGTGCTTCCCGGGCTGCGTGCTGACGAGCGGCGAGGCCGAGCAGCAGCGCAAGTCCAAGGAGATCGACAAGTGCCTGTCGCGGGAGAAGACCTACGTGAAGCGCCTGGTGAAGATCCTGCTGCTGGGCGCGGGCGAGAGCGGCAAGTCCACCTTCCTCAAGCAGATGCGCATCATCCACGGGCAGGACTTCGATCAGCGCGCGCGCGAGGAGTTCCGCCCCACCATCTACAGCAACGTGATCAAAGGTGGGGGGCCCGGGGCCGGGGAGCGGGGGCACTGGGGAGGTCGGGGGGGCTGGGGGCCGGGGCGGCGGCGCTGGGCACCGCCCTCCCCTTCGGAGCCCCGGGAAGGGGGCGCGGCCGGGGGAGAGGATGCCGGGGGGGGGGGGCCCCCTCACCCCGCCGCTGGCCTCGCCCCCCGCCGGAGGGAAGCGCCCCGGGGTGCAGGCTGGCCTCTCCCCCGGACGAGCCAGCCCGGGCGCTGCCTGTCCAGCCTCGCGCCCCGGGTGGCGGGTGGCCGAGTCACATGGGGTCGGGGCTACTCCCAGCTCCGGAGCCGCGGAGCTCCGGAACCTTGTGCCGGAGACTCTGGTCAAGGGCGAAGGGTGACAGGCTCCTGGCCCTTTGGGGGCAAGGATGTGAAACTCGAGGGTGTCCTGTTTGCCGTGCTGCCGTCAGGAAAGAGCGCGCCATGCAGTCGGTCTAAAAAAGTTCTAGCATCAGTGGTTTTTCGCCCCAGCGTCACGGTGGGGCAGGATGTGTGCCTGTCTTCACCGAGCACCTTGCACCCTCCTTCTGCTTCTCACTGCGGTGGGGGGAGCGTCCACTGCTTACACGGATTTGTGTGTGGGTACAGAGGGTCTAGGGCCTGAGACCGTGCAGGCGGAGTCGATGAATCAGTGTCGGCTTGGGTCACAGGTTCTGCTGCCGTTCGTGGGTATTTTTAAAACCAGAGTTGATCTTTGTTCTCAAGTGAAAAACGCACAGGAGTTTTAGTTTGGGCTTTCAAACAAATGCGGGTGGGTTTTACTTTTGTCATTTGAGATATAGTTAGCACTCTTTGTAGTGTCCGGCTGTCTTGCACTTTATAAAAGGCATTTTGGCAGAATTGAGATTCAGAGCCTGGTTCTTCAGGTGCCTGAGGGTGCTCTCTGTGATATCTGGGTAGCAGTTTATCTAGGGGTTGGTAATAGATGTCAATCCTTTCCAAGCAGCGTTTTTTCCAAGGGGGGGTTTTGTTGCGGAAGTACTTAAGTTACTCTTTTGAGTCACTTTTTTTTCCCCTCCCAGGATTGAGTGGAGGAAAACTGCTTGGGGTACAGCGAATGGAGAGGGGGAGCTTTGTGGGGTTAACCATGAGGGAGGGGCAGGACACCAGGAGCTCACAGACCACAACCAGCCCTAGGACTTCTGCAGTAAGCTGTAGGAAGAGGTTGAATTTGTCCTTTCTTCTTGTTTAGTAAAAAAGTAATCTAAGGTCTCTCTCAAGGCCCAAGCCTCCGTGTAGTCAGTCCTTGAGCGAAGATGCCTGTAGCTGATGCAGCCGCTTGTGAGGGGCTCTGGTAAGGAGTAGAGCAGCCGTTGACTGATAGCCAGGTAGACACCTGGCTCTTGCTTAACACCTGGTTCCTCTTGTACACGGGCTCCTAACTGTGACCTCCCTCGAGCGTTGGTGAGATGAAGTCACTGGCCATCTGCATTTTCTGAGTTGACGTGATCAGAAAATTGACAGCCAAAGGGTTTTTCAGTTATCTAAACAAACGACCTAATAGTCACGTGACTGTTAGGAGGGACGAAAGGTAACAGTGTAGAGTTAGAAATAATGGGTTTGAATTCATCTCTGTGAGTTGAAATCTCTGCTTCTACATCTTTTTTGCAGTTGGTCTTCCTCCTTTTAGGGAAGTCTCACGCCACCCTGAGCCTCACCCGGATTGGAAGCTTGGGAGGGGAGAAGTGTCTGAGCTCTGAGCGTGGTCCTGGAAGCCATGGGTTGGGCTGGGCAGGGTGCTCAGGGACCGGGAGGACACGGGGCTGAGTCTCTTCTTGGCGTTTCATAAAAGTTTCTCTGATAGACTCAAAGCCTTGTTTTCAGATCTTCAGAGCCTGGACATCAGGTTATGCAGCGGAGTTTCTTCTTTGTTTGCTGGTTTTGGTTGTCTTGTGACTCTCTTCTCCCCAGGAATTATTTTATTAATTAGAACATGTTAAAATGCTAAGAAGAAGCACTTGTGTTAATTGTGTTTGCTTTTCAAGGTTCTAATTTTGTAACTGAACAACTGTGAGTTTGAATTTTTTTTCTTTTTACACTCTGAGAAGTTACTTCTATTTGTTTTGATGTTGGTCTCCATTTTTTGGAGGTGCTGGGCCTAGAATACTCAAGAAGTTTAAGGAAAGAATACAAGAATCGTATCTCTGAGACTATCTAATGACTCCCATCACACTTTTCTTTTCAAACAAAGGTATGAGGGTGCTGGTAGATGCCCGAGAGAAACTCCACATTCCTTGGGGGGATAACTCAAACCAGCTCAATGGAGACAAGCTGATGGCATTCGATACCCGGACACCCCTGACCGCCCAGGGAATCGTGGAAACGCAAGTTTTCTTACAGTACCTTCCTGCTATAAGAGCGTTATGGGCAGACAGTGGCATACAGAATGCCTATGACCGGCGTCGAGAGTTTCAACTGGTAAGAGATTTTTTTTTTTAATGTCGTGATTTTATTTTAACAGCATTTATTAGCTTCTGATTGTAACACACCTTTTTCACTGCCTTCCACAATATGATGTTTGTATCCAAAATTTTAGCCTCAGAAATATGGATAGTTTTCTAGATGAGCTTTATAAACTAACCAAGATAAAAATAAGGCAAACCCCCAGTGGGTTTGGTGAAGCTGTTATATTGAGTAATTAGTTGCTCATTTTTCTTTCTTTAGGGTAAGATCATAATGAAGTTTCTTAGGCACTTTCATCTAATTTTTTATCCTTTTAAAAGTAATTTCATCTCAGTTTATAGCAGCAATATTAATCTTTGACCTTTTATTTTTGAATTGAGAGTTTAGTAACTTAATTGTTCAAGTATACTCTTTAACCTTTAGAGGTATTTATTTCACAATTCATCAGTATAGGTTAGAATCCTTAATGTTTAACAGTCATTGCGCTTTTTGTATATTTGCATGCTATGCTTTTTAAAAGCTTCTAAGCACATTTTACAAAATGTTCCTTCTTAAAATAATATGTTGTTTTTTGTACTTCTCTTTTCCATGGGAAACACCTAGAATTTATTTTGCATTTATTATTTCTACTTTGTCTTGAACAAGACTGTAAAAGTTTGTAGCTATTACACAGCATTGAGGAGAGGGTGGAAAATAAGGTTCTGATCTAGGTTAAAGGTAAAAAAATAATAATCGAAATAAATTACAAAGCATTGTGAATGTGTTGATTGTATCTGGGGGTTTTATTTGCCAAAGACCAGAAAGATCCCAAGAATGATAGCCATCTCTTCTGTATGCAGTTTGGAGGGAGTTCAGATGTAAAGTAAGTTTTACTGTAATGTGATCAAAATAAAGTGACAGTTAAAAGTAAAACTGCTTAGAAACTTGTTTGATGATGTCACGGTGTTAAGACAGTTCACATATCTGGGTGTGGCTGCAGTGACATGCAGCCAGCAGTCCTTGCTATTATAGTTTGTACTCGGCAGCAGCCTTGGCTACCAGAAGTTCTCGAAAAGTGTCCACGACGGCTGCTGATTAAGCTGAGCCCTGAATTTCTGCTTCGTCTGGATGACGGCCTGCACGTGTGCCGTCTGCGTCGGGTCTCTCCTTTGTTGTGTGTTTTGTTTGTTAACTTAATGCATGAGTAAGCGGCAGAGGCGGTCCTGAGTCCTTCTTAAGGTTGAGCAGCTGGAAGCATTCTGTGTTGAAAATTATGAATCTGAATTGACAGGTAGCCTCCCTCTGGCGCTCGGACTTGGGTTAGTTTTTGTCCTTCACACACCCCTGTTCAGCTTCCTTTAGCCTCTCTGCTGTTGTTAAGTGTGGATTGTTCTCCTTTCTTCTAAATTCATTTTCCCAACCAACCCCACATCTCACTATGCACTTTGTCAGGAGCTTATTCATCCTTGCAGGTCAGGGAAGAAACGTCTGTGTGTAATAGCACACTCTGCAAGTTGGTTCAGGGAGTGACCAGCCTGCCATCCTGCACAGGGCTCTGTGGGGAAGCTCTGCAGGTCTGTTTAGGTGAAGATGGACTTCCCTGACACTTCTTGCCTTTGAACGTTCACATCTTACACTCTCGTGGTCATCACTGTTGAGAAGATATTCCTGAGAATTTATTTGCCATTAAGAAGAGACTGTTAAACCACTCAGGCTGAGGACCTGCAGATTCTTGGCTTGAGCCAGCTGATGCTTTGAGAGCAGAGACAGCCTCGGGGACAAGGAGAGGCAAGCTCATGATAAGGAGGAGGAATGGGGAGAGGTCTGGTTTAAGCTCCTGAGGACCGGGGTCCTTCTTGTCTGCCCCGCATTGTTAACGGTACCTGGCACAGGTGGTAGGGTTATTATGTGGAATTAATGACTCTCATACTTTGGGATGCTCCGTGGTGCCTGGCATGTGGCTGACACTGGGAAGTCACTTTGCTTCCTTAAAATTTTCCTCCGCATCCTCTTTCATTCCTTCTCTCCTCTGCATACACAAAGCCCAAGTCCTATTTTTTCTGGAGGTCTCTTGCATCCCCCACTCCGCCTCTCCTTCCCACTGGCCTGGTGTCTCCTCCCTGGACCCCAGTAACCTTGTCCAGACCTGGCCGAGTTTGCCAGGAAGCTCTGCTCATCTCCACTGCTTCCGGAACACAGAGCCACCACTTCCGTGAGCCTGGACTCTGAGGGGCTTGCTGGTGACGCCCCGCGCCCGCTCAGACCTCGCGCGCGCAACCCCGCGCGCTATGGACTTCTCCCCATGGCCGCCCTCACCAGGCCCGCTGCCCGGCGCCTTCACTCCTGTCCGTTCATCTGGGCTCCCCTTCACAGAACAGGGTGGACGCGACTCCCTGCAGGCCTGGGCCCTCTCTGTGGGCTCAGCTGGAATCTGAAGGACAGAGCGGTTTCCGCGACGACCCCTTCCTCGCCTGGGGAGCCTGGGAGGGCCCCTGGCCAGTGCAGTGTCCGTGGCAGACCCCCATGAGGTGGGGGTGACTGTCTGGCGCCGAGCAGCCCTGCCTGCTGGGGCCCCGCCTGGGCCGCCCGCCCTCTGAGGCAGGGTCTCCTTTGGGCTGCCTTCTGTTTGGTCCCCCTCTCACTGCCATAGGGTCTGACACTTATTTCCTCATCTTGTTAGGTGATCTGAATTATAATGCTCTTCTAGAAAAAAGCAGCCTTTTTTTCCTGGGAAATATGGGTGTTTCTGTTGTTGATGTGTTAGTTGGTCAGTTGTGTCCCGCTCTTTGCGACCCCATGGACTGCAGCCCGCCAGGCTTCCCTGTCCATGGGGTTCTCTATGTGCTGGTTTGTTAATTTTCCAGGAGATGGGAAGTTCTTATATTATGGAATAAATTTTTCTTTTTTGTTATGTTTAACCGTGTAGTATATTCTTGAATCTTGTATAGGAAAAGTAAACATCGGGGAAATGAGAGGATTTAGCAGCTAAAATAACTAAGCCTTTTTGTTTTCAGCTACCACTTGATTATTAAGCTTATTAATGCAAATTTAAATGCAAAAAAAATAGGGGCAATTTCTAAGCTCTTTACCACTTTTTTGCTTAAGAGGAATGACTGCCCTTGAATCAGTTTTTGGGCCGAGGGTAGTGTAGTGACATCACACACAGCGTAGGTTTTTAGTTTTTAGCAGGCTGTTCATTTGTTAGTAATAACTTTGGGTGCAAACATAAAGTTTTCTTTCTCTAGCTCCTAAAGGCAAACGTTTCCTTTTCTGGTTAGTATCATTGTGAGTGAGCTAAATGCCTTACTGTGGAAAAGAAAAGTCTAAAGGTTCATGTTGTTGTTAGAACTTACATTGTCGTCTTCTCGTTCCTCTGAACTCACCCACTGAGGACAGTGCATCCTGAGAGGTGGTCTCTTAGCGTCTCAGTTAGATGTCTGTGACTCCTGCCTGGAGCGTGCCTTCACCATAGCCTGCCCCTGCACTGGAGAGATACCTTCTCTAGAAAAACAAGGTGACCATAGCTAGGGAATTGCTGAGATGGCTCCAGAGATGGGAGCCAGAGGTTGGAGATGCGTGTGAGAGCTGACAACACGGCTAGGAGTCACTGGAGTCTGTGATATACAGTTGCTTATTCAGGAGCCAGCGCGAGATGTGCAGACCCCTTACCCAGGGCGGGGGTGAGTGAGCCTGGGCCACGCTCCTGGGTCTCTGCACAGGTCGTCACTGTCAGCGTGAACGTGGCTTCCTGTGACAGCCATCCTGCCTCTGCGGCTCCGCAACTGAAACTGCCTTGAGTTTGACCTGGTTTCTCTCTCTCCAAGGCTGCAGCTGGTGCTTGGGACGGCTTCACCTCTCCAGGCTGAGCTCGCCTTTCTTAGGACTGAGCTTCCCGCGGTCTGGGTGACATAACTGTTGAGCCTCCGGCGCGGGCCTGTGAGGAGGCGCGGAGCGCTCAGTCAAGTAGGAGCTTCCTGGGGCTGAGGCGGTGGTTCCTTGTTGGCTCTGCGGCATGGATGCAGGTCCTTGGAGAGAGGCCTTCGTTTGTTCCGCAGCACTTCTCAGGGTTTGCTTTAAAGGGGGGATCACTAGTTTCAGTTGTGAACGTTTCCAGGAGAAAATAGTTGGAGAAGGATTTGGTCCATTTTCTTTATGAAATGAAATCAATAAAGGACTTTGACTTCAAGTTGCTAAAAATCTACTGATGGTAGGCTTAGGGTGAAATATTTAAGTCTGTATTACAAGGATTATATGTAACATTAGAATTTGTAGAGATTTTTAAATTTAGGTCTCTGTAAAATTTGTGTTTATTTTTTTGGTGAACTTGATCAGATGTCAGAATGGTTACATTTTAGCTAAGCCTTGGAAACCCAGAGCTGTCTGCTGTTCACATTGAAAACAGAGAGGCTGTTTTGGCATATGCTTATAGTTTTAGTGTGACTTTGTGAGATTGTGTGTGTGGTGGCTCAGCTGGTGAAGAATCTGCCCACCATGCAGGAGACCCCGATTCAATCCCTGGGTCGGGAAGATTCCCCTGGAGAAGGGAATGGCTACTCACTCCAGTATTCTTGTCTGAAGAATCCCATGGACAGAGGAGCCTGGTGGGCTACAGTCCATGGGGTCGCAAAGAGTCGGACACAACTGAGTGACTAGCACGCACTACATGTACACACGGACACGCATACCTGCGTCTGCCTCCTCATGTGTCACATTGAGTGGGCATGCTCACGTTTCGGTCATTTTACTTGGGTAGAAGCTTGACTTGCCGTGGGGGATCTGAGCTCTGGTGCTGAAGAGCGGCGGTGGAATACTGCGCTGTGTGTGGTGCCTGTTACTGCTCCTGCCGCCTGTAGGTAGCCCTCACTCGGAAGGGCTGGGAGCTCGCCTGTGGGGAGAGCAGAGCCGCCCCGGGCCCCCGTGCGCTGCGGGGTCCCGCTCCACCTTGGACAGAGAGGTGGCCCGACTGCTGTGCCCTGTCCCGTCCTGCCGGCCCAGCATGCAGGTGTGGGCTCTGGCCCTGCTCCCGCAGGCGAGCAGACTCGGAGGCGGCAGGTCGTGCCTTCCGGCCACGGGGGTGGTCACGGTGACACGTGGGGCGGGAGCCCGGCCTGCGCCTCCTGTCTAGGGGCCACCCAGGCCTCGGGGCTCGCTCCTGCTGTCCCGGCCCCCCGGACCCTGCGCCCAGTTGGCACCCCCGGGACGTTCTGGCAGCTTGTTTCTTAGGGCTGCGTGGCACGGCCCTGACAGGCGCCGGGCTGCCTTTGTGTTCTGAGCTCCCCCCGCGTCCTGTGCCTCTCCTGTTACTTTAGCACCTTACAGTCACGGCGGTGGTGGTGATCACCTGAAATGTACCCGTAAACTTACTAACAGTGCAGTTCATCCTGTCCAGCGTGCGTCATGGTAAAGGCTGTGGAACGTTCTCCACCTTGAAAGCTAGCTTTGCTGATCCCCACCTGATGTTTCATCAGTGAACATGGTTTTCATGTACCCTGAAGAGTAGGAGTTTAGTGACGGCCAGTGATCTGGAAGGTAGGCATACAGTTTTCTAGGAGAGGGACATTTGGAACTTGGTGCGCATCTTGTACACAGTTGCTCAGAGCTGTTGTTGGGGTTAAAAGACGTCAGGGCACCTTTATTCTGTTATGTTTATGAATCCCTTTGCCACATTTCTCATGTAGTTGCCACAGGTTGCATTCTGCTTATGAGCATTCCAGATTCACATTACAGTTGCAAATTTTTCTTCCAATTATAAAGTACCTATTTCTGGAAATTAATAGTGATTTTTTGTTCCATGGTCTTTTCCTAGCTGTGTGATACGATTCTTCAGTCTGTGTTGTGAGCATTTTTTTTTATTTTTACAAGATGCCTTTGTTGAAGAGGTTTTGTTACATCCACATTATTAGCATGAGCTGAGAGGGATCAAGGAAATAGTTTTGTTTTGAAACTGGACTTTAGTGGCCTTTGCTAAATTTGCCAGTCTCAGTGATGGTAGTTGTTTATCTTGATCTTTCCAATTTAATTTCTCTTCTTTTGGCAAAATGAATGAAAAAGATTTTGAAATCAGTGCAGTGGGTGAACCTTTCCGTCCACAGCTGCTGTTCAGTAGCCGTAGCCACGGAGTCCTTCAGTAGAACTGCTCTTCTCGCAGTGGTTTTGGTTTTGGTCCAAGTTGTAAGACTTGTACACTTGGTTTGCTGCTTGGAACTTTACTTTGTATCTTCCAAACAAATTAGAAAGTAACCATGTCCGAATTTATTGATTTATTTTACATATTGTAAAACATTTCTGTGAAGGGCGTTAATGTGGTGACTTTACATTGTGATGTGGTTTCCCGCTGTGCCTTGGGTGAAGTGGACTTGAAGGCCGCACCACGCGGGCATCCTGGCTCCGCCTCTCCTGTGTGAGCCCCCGCAAGGCCCCCAGCCTCTCTGACTTCCTCTTTCTTCCACTGTGAAGTGGGGACGATTCTGAGACTATTACGAGTTGCAGGGATTCCATGAGCTCAGATCATCCACGTAAATAAAGCCTGTGGCCCAGTGCCCGACACCTACTGATCATGTTACCATCATTAGCTGTTAACAGTCCTGCCACATGCAGACTGTAAGTCGTTTGCTATAGTATAAAGCACTGTCAACTGTGATTTGACTCTGTGAGCTTGATTTCCAGTGTAAAAATCCTGCGTTCTAAACAGTGCAGAAGAGCACTTCATTCTCATCAGACCACGTGGTCTCTGACGGAGGCAGCACCACAGGAGGCTGAGGTTTCCATTGCTGTTGCTCCCTGTTTCCTTCCAGCATCACTGCACTGGATTTTCAGATGGGAAACTCTCGATGTGGTTCTTGATGTTTGCATGCGTGAGTGCTTGGCTGCTTCAGCCGTGTCTGACTGTTTCACACCCGATGAACTGGAAGCGTGGGTTCCCAGGCGAGGATACTGGAGTCCACCCACTCCATTCCCTTCTCCAGGGGACCTTCCCAACCCAGGGATCAAACCTGGGTCTCCTGCATTGCATGAGATGTATAGCCGGAATTATTTAATTGTTTGGAGAACATGATCCTGGAACACTTCAGGTGTGTGGTCTGAACTGGCCAGAGTGTGGGCTCTCCACCCCGCGTTTCTCCAGCATCCCCCCTGTGCACACGGACCCACTTTCCCTTTCGCCATTCCCTGGCAGAGATGTTGTCAGCATTCATGTTAAAGAGGGTGTTTGGGCTTTTCCAACCTAGAAAAATTCGTTATATTCATGAAACACAGAATCTTTATTTATTTTTTAAGGTTTCATGTTACTTTCTGAGAGATTTTAGAACTTCTGACCATTTTGTTAAAAAATACCAACTAAAAACATTAATAGAGTAATGGAGAAAAATAAATTTCAAATTTGCAAACAGAGCCCTGGTATCGCCAGCCCTGCCTCCCCCAGACAGCCGGGTGTCGCTGGGTCTTTCACCCGTGAAGCTGCCTCAGCCTGTTTTCGGGATGTTTGTCTTCTCTAGAAAATTCAGCAAGAGGGGCTGGGAAGTGAGTCCTGTCGGGGTGAGAGGCTTTCACTTTCCCTTTCAGTATCCTGGTTACCACTTTTTATCCCCAAGTGGTCTTTTCAAGATTATTTTCCTGTTAAGTGGAATGAACTGCCTCAATAGAAAGTGTATCGAGTCTGCACGCTGACATCGTGACGTGCGTTGAGGCTTCCTTCCGAGGAGTGTCGTGGTTCGCATTGACTGACATGAAATAGAAGGAAACCTCGGGGCAGCACTGGCCGTGAGCAGTGGCGCCAGCTTCTCCGGTGTCTGGGGAGTGGCTCACAGGCAGTGCCCGCCCGTGGCCCCCACGGGTGAGAGGAGGCGCGTGCCCACCCACGCGGGCATGGAGCTCTTCAGGTGTGAGGTGGCCTCTCAGTTCATTTTCTGTTAATTTTTTTTAAGCCTTAATAGTCAAATGCTTTGTATTTACAAAGCTGCAAATACTATATATCCTCATTAAAATATTTTCATAAAAGGAATGTGATTTAGCCTGTAGAGTTAAAATACTGCATTGCAAATGATTTGCCATTTTCAAATGATACTAATTTGTCACATTTGCAGTAAAACTGTCTTCATTAGCTGCAGCTTCAAAAATAATGGGGACACTGAATTGTTGTCATAGATTATGTACATTTCAGCCCTACGCTAGGGTAGGGAACATTATACTTAATTGTTTTCTTAACTTTTAAATTGTTATGTTATGATCAAATACTGCAGTCAATTTTAAGATTGGTGTTAACAATCTAGTAAGAAGCCAAGGTCCCCACCTCTTTTATTTTGCGCATTTGACCTTAATGTAAGATAACTTTCTTTTGAAAAAGGAGCTTTATAAAACAAAAAATTCATCGTGTAGAACTTCATTCTTTTTATGGGAATATATATGAGTATATCCGTTTGATGTTTTTATGTGTAGCTATTTTATACTCTGTGCAGATGTGAAGGCTTAGGCATTACTTTTAGAGTATCCGTTTTTCATCATGATAAATCTGAATTCTTTTCAAATGTGAGACCCAAAGAGCAAGTGTGAAAGGCCAAGAAGGCCTTATGTAGTGCGTTTCAGGAGATGAGTTAAACCTCAAAGAGATCACGTCAGCTGCCAGCTTCCAGCAGCTGTTCAAGGACGTGGGCCTGGCCACCCACCAACCAGTCAGGCACTTTTTAGCAGGCTGAGTACTGGTTAGTGAACCGAATGAAAGTAATCTTTGTTCGCATCAATCTTAGATGCTGTTCGGAGGAACCCACATTAAAAAGCAAATAAGTAAATAGCCACACATGTGATAAATGCTCTGGAGGAAAAGGAAAGCGACGAGAGAGCAGGAGGGTGGTCAGAAGAGGTGAGGTGGAGGTTGAGACCCCAGGGGTCGGAAGGGTGAGGAAAGAGCTGGGCCCAGCAGGCAGGAGGACGACCACGTGTGCAGGACCTGGGGGGTGGGCACCCAGGGAAGGAGCAGCCAGCCAGCGTCCGTCTGTCCCGTGCGCTGTCCTGGAGGCTGGCGCTGCTCACCTGTGACCGTGGCTCACGACCCGGCGACGGAGCGCGGTGCCTGTCAGCTCCCCGTCCTTATCAGGCGCGTGGGGAACAGCCGCCACGCCGTGTCCCGGGATGGGCAGGCCCTGGGGGCTGGGAACCACCTGCCAGGCTGCCGTCACGGAGCTCTGGGTCCAGCGAGGGGCAGCTCAGTCGCCCGTAGTGCTGCTGGCGATCCAGTGAGTGGTGCAGAGCACTTGTCTGCAGCCTCCCTGCCACGGGTGCGCGGAATCAGCGAGTGTTGGCCAGCTCGGGAAGGACCCAGACACGCAGGCCCTTCGACGGTAAGGTCACGGCTAGTTCGGGTGAGTGGGGTCACAGTGGAGTCCTGACTGCGGGGCCCCCCTGCCTCCCTTAAGAGCACAGCTAACCCAGCGGTGACTGTGGGTGCTGGGAGCTGTGCCCACACCCAGCAGTGTATGAGGCAGGCCGGCTGCCCGCGTCCGAGCCCTCTGGCCTGACTGACTTACCTGGGAGTGGCTCCTTAGTGCTCAGGCCGCCTTCTCTGCTGCCCCGAGTATGGGGCGCTGGATTGAACAGGACACTGGGAGCGAAGTGACCCGGGTTTTCCTCTCACCTCTTAGGCGTAGAACGACTTGGTTAATTAATGTTGGCTGTTGCATGTATTTGGGCCGTGGGGACTGCAAGGGGCAGCGCCACACGGCGCCCCGTGCAGAGGCCCCCGGGTCACAGAGCCCTCCCGCCTGTGGGCTCGTCTGTGTAGACAGCAGGGGAATTGAAACTCGATTTGGGAAGTTATGTCTTATGTTGGAAAACTGCATATTCTTTCTGTTTTGTTTTTCTCAGCAGTCAAGGTCGTTTCTTTCTGAACTCACAACAGTTCTTTGTATGCTATTGGGATCATATATGATTGGTTCTTTTCCCAAAAGTACTTAATTTTGAGGACTTTTTCAGGGTTCAGAACTCTTTAAGCTTCTTAGTGTAGTCATTATCTGAACACAAGGTGGTTGGTTTTTGTTTTTATTTTCTGAGGGAATTACTTGTAATAGGCTCCAGAATCCAAAATAGTTTTTTTTTTTCTACCTTAGATTTTAAAACGCGTCTGCCCGTTGCAGAGTATCACATGGTCGGCCACTGTACCTCCGTCTCTGTTTATTCACTGCTGTGTTTTCTTCCAGTCTTTGGATACAGTATTGCCTGTCGAGTTAAACTCTCCTGTAGTTTCTGTACAGAATTTCATATCCTTTTCATTTAGTGTTGCACCATTAGCGTTTCCTGGAAGGCGGTGATTTTCTCAGAGGACTGGTAAAGTGTTCATCTAGACAGTGGATGTGAATTTTTGACTTGCATGGACAGTTTTTTTCCGGTATCCACATGTGAGTGTTTCGTGAAGTGGTGGTGGTGACGGCTCATCCTGTCGTGACGCTGCCCGGCGAGAGTGTGGTACGTGACCTCAGAGCTCGCCCAGCTCTCAGTGCCGCCTCCTGCCACACACTGAAAGTGTGTGTTTGATTTTTCAGGGAGTAAGATTTTATAAAGCAATACTGTCTGCCACTCTGAAGCCTGCATTGTAAAGAAGGGGCTGTAATTAATTGATACTTTAGAAGTGAAGTTGCTCAGCCGTGTGTGACTCTTTGCAATCCGATGGACAGTACCTACCAGGCTCCTCCGTCCATGGAATTTTCCAGGCAAGAATACTGGAGTGGGTTGCCATTCCCTTCTCCAGGGGATCTTCCCGTCCCAGGGATCGAACCCAGGTCTCCCACATTGCAGGCAGACGCTTTACCCTCTGAGCCACCAGGGAAGCCCCAGTTGATACTGTAAGATAACAAAACTGAACATCGTATAAGTGTAAGACATTTGCATTTGTAAGTATTTAGTAAACATACAGCCAAACTCTCATTTTCTGTCTCCAGGATGGAACATTTTAATAAAGTCCTTCATTTTTTGGTTACATCTGTAGTAGAATTATTAAACTGTGTTTACATTTTGTGTTATATGTAAATTGGAATTTGGTGAGACTGCAGGAATACTGTTAGAAAACTAAGATCATTAGCTTTAAGTCATTTCGGTGATAAGTCTAATTAGAAAACCTGATATTAAAAGATTGTACTTGTGAGCAGTGACAAGAAAATGGCAGTTTATAAAATAAAGTGCTGACTTCTTTCCAAAAGTCTCTTATTATTAATATTGTGCACTACTTTGTTTTTCTAACTTATATGCAAGAGAAATCTGAAGCTGTTTAAATTAGAAGTATTCTTTCCAAAATTCTGCTTAGGCTGTTATAACCTAGCTTAGTCTGGAGAGGTGTTTAATTTGAAAAAAATGCTTTCAAAAATGGTTTGGGTGCTTTATAATGTGTCTGACTGATTTTGGCTCTTTCGGGAGTTTTGAGTGGTAAACATGGAAGATGCTAGTGAGATGTTTGCAGGCACATTCAGCTGGACTCCACTTAATTTAGGCCTGTGCACTGAGCAGGGGGAGAGCCCTCGCATTTCTCTGGAAGTAGACGCTGTCTCTGCCCCTGTGAGCCGCACAGCAGGCGCGAGTGGCGGCACTTTGGAGGGTCCTTCAGTGGTAAAGGTGAAAACATGCGCTGTGTGTCACTTCAGCGCCTGCGACGTTTTCTCCAGAAAAAATGAATAAAGTCATTTTTAAAAAAGGTCATCTCGAAGATAAGGAGCAGTAAAATGGGTTCTTTGTGGAGACCAGGCAGAAGGAGCACATCTGGAAGGGCAGGCGAAGGAAAGCAGACATGAGCTGCAGGGGGCGGGAGCCGGGCACAGGAGCGCATCACGCCTGCTGGCACGAGGAGTTCGCTAGCCTCATCACCGCGTCTTTCTTTGAAATAAAAACTAAGGGGGAGACAGACCTGGGGCCCATCCAGTAAGAAGGATTGCCTCCTGTCTTTATTACCAGCCACATCCTTAGATTGGAATGAGAAGTCTCAATTCACTAACCAGCTTTAACCTCAAACATTTCCATTTTGTTCCTTGTTTATATCTGGCATTTAATTCTTGCTGTAAACCTTATATATAAGTAAATGCCAGATGGAAAGGCTTATATTACACAGAGTCTATTCATAGACTATTTAAAGTCTCCTCTAAAGTCTATTTAGATGTGGCCTCACCAGGATATTTGCAGGGCTGAAATTACCAGTGTATACAAATATGAACTACTGATTTAAAAAAAAAAAAACCTTCTAGGTCACTTTTAAAAGCAAGTTAATAAATTTCCTATTGAATAGATGTTCTTTAAGCATAGGTATGGTGAAGCCTCCCTAAATGAGTATTCAGGAAACATGTCTACCTGGCTCAGTTTGAGGATTGTTAAGACGGATGAAAAGTGAAGGCACATTGTGGGAATACAAGAAAACCTTCCGATGCCAGTCGGGCACCACCACCCGCCAGGTCAGCTCACAGCTGTGGTCAGTTTAAGGAGTAGAGAGATTTGTGATTTTCTCTTACCTCTCGGTTGTGTTTCCTCTCTGAAATACTCCAGACTTGCAGATGGAAGGGCTTAAAATGCAGGGCAGTCGTGCGAGCCACTGCACCGTCGGACTCGGCTGTTTGGGACGCAGACCTCTGTTTTGTAGTTTACTGCTCTTCTGGACGTGTGCGCTATTCACGGTGCTTGCCTAGTGGCGGCTCCTCTGCGTAAAGAAAAGCTGGATGCTAACTCGTGTCATGTCATTGTTTTCAGAATCACGTATATGGTTAGATCTCAGAGGAAAACCTCTCACTGCTTAATTATCATGATGATACAGATTTCCTTTGAAGTTTAGTATTTCTTGTACTACCATGTTCATTCTGAAAAAACTGTTAAGTAGTGCTAGTCTCCTGACGGGCTTCGCTGGGGGCTCAGTGGCGGACAGCCCGCCTCCCGAAGCAGGAGATGGAGGTTCAACCCCTGGGTCAGGAAGATCCCCTGGAGAAGGAAGTAGCAACCCACTCCAGTATTCTTCCCTGGGAAATGGCATGAACAGAGAGCCTGGTGGTCTGCAGCCCGTGGGGTTGCAAAGAATCACACATGACTTGGCGACTAAACAGCAACAGCAGTCTCGTAACTAGAAGGGCCTCCACACATAAAAACGGGATGCTTCAATTAAGAAGCACTTATATTTTTCTAATTGACTTTTATTCACAGTGAATTTTCTGCCATTTATGAGACATACCTACTCAGCCTGCAGTTAAGTTCTAGACATTTTTAAGCATTTTAGTAACAAGCTAAAATCCGCTGCAGTACTTACAGTTCACATTTGATTGAATTTTATCAGCTCTTTTCTTTCTAAAGTGTAATTTTTACCTGTTCACCTGGTAAAAAGACTGCTCTTAAACAGTTTGCGTTGATTTATTTACCTGTCATGCAAAGTTCAGGTGTCTGTTGCAGAAGCAAATTAATTTTATAACAAACTGAGGTTTTAAGCTCCTTAGGATCCTGTTGCCAAAATCCAAGTAGGAGTCCTAACAGTTGTTCTCATGTGTGCTTTTTTAGCTGTTTACTCGGCTACAGCTGTAGGACCAGTGTCACTGACTTTTAACCGCGGGAGGCTCCGGGAGCTCACATCTGAAAACGGGCTCTGGGGGTTCGGAGAGGAAAGAGGCCAGAGCTGCAGTAACACAGGAAGTCAAGCACCTCTGAGTCACCACGCCAGTCTTTAAAAAGAGAAAGCTCTGCTCGCAGGCTTAATTCTGCTCTTCAGGTCACAGTTCAGATACGTCAAAGGAAGGCCCGATGCTTTTCTTGTGCAACCTAGTTCAGCTCAAGTAAATGTTGCTTGAAACCTACTTCGATCATAAGATAAAGCTAAATAAGTTTCTAATATAGATTCTTAATGTTCTTGGCATTTTTACAAAGCTTTTAAAAAACCCTAGTTGGTTTGGTATAATCAATATCAAAAGATAACATTAATATGAGGGACTTCCTGGTGGTCCAGTAGTTAAGACTGTGCTCCCAGTGCAGGGGCCTGGGTTCGCTCCCTGGTCGGGGAACTAGATCCCAGAGGCTGCGTTTAAGATCCAGCATAGCCAAATAATAAATAAAAATAATTTTTTCTAAAAAGATATTAAATCCAATTTTGAATAAAATAGTCAGTATGTGCAGACCTGAACTGATGCTGGGATTGGCTCCTCAGGATCACTTCTTGTGGGACTTGTTAAAATTTTGATTTGGTGGAACTGTGCTAGGCCTAGGGAGTCTTTGTTTTTAAGGAGCACCCTCTTCAAAAATTCCTGTCACAGGCAGACTTCACATGCCAAAGGACAAAATCAAGGGCATTTTGTAGGTATTTGTGTTAACAAGCGAGAATTCAAACTTCCACAGACTTTTTATTGAAGAAATCCATAATAGAAAGCTGTACACAAGTGCTTTTAGTGCAGGCTTACTAATGAGAGGTTCTTCTGGAAGGGGCTTGGTGTTGCTCACAGGAGGGGTCCACTGTCGCTGGGGCCCATGGCGGGTGCGCGCCGTTCATGCTGCTCTCTGGACCGAGGCTGCGTAGCTCACCCTGGGAGAGTCTCTGCCTTGCACGGGCTGTGCTGCCGTCGGGCATGTGATCCTAACGTGAGAGACCTGGGAGAGTTCTGTGGGATCTGCTCCATGTTTGCCTCTGGGCGTGGCCTTTACATTGCAGCTTTATCCTCACCAGTTCTTGCATAGCTGAGTGGATTTCCAAGTATGGATGCCTTTTTTTTTAAATACTTGCATTTTGGTCTGAAAGATGTTGCTAGAACTATGTTTTATTTTAGAAATATCTGTCTACTGCATGTTTGCATGAAATGGAGGCCCACTGTTTTAACCTGACAGCAGAGAACATGTTCTAAGTGATTGGACATTGCTTATAATTCCAGGAATGCTGATTGTCAAAGTGATTTTTGCGTGCATGTGCGTGCTCAGTCATGTCTGACTCTTTACGACCCCATGGTCTATAGCCGCCAGGCTCCTCTGTCCATGGGATTTTCCAGGCAAGAGTACAGGAGTGGGTTGCCATTTTCTTCTCTAGGGGATCTTCCCCACCCAGGGATTGAACCCTCATCTCCTGCATTGGGGGGTGGCTTCTTTACCACTGAGCCACCTGGGAAGCCCCTACATAATGTATTTTGCCTTTAGGTTTGGATTGAATTCATCGGGAAATGTAGTCAAGTCTTCCCCAAAGTTGATTTTGAAAAGCCGTTCAGTGTTCTGCTTTAGTGGTTGAAGGTGGGTTCTTGTTGCAAAAATAATTTGGTTTCATCCATTAGTTGAAAAATCTCAGTGAAAATTTACCTCTGCTGAGATGTGGGACTGGTGTAATAGGGCAGGTCAGCATACTCAGCTTTTCTTGCTGACCAAGCTCGTGGGCCTGGTGACAGTCCCGTCCGTGAGAGCGGATTAAGCCTTTTGTTAACAACACTGGTTCTATAAGACAGTGTAGACATCAGGTGTTTCCTGCCGAGTCCCTGCTGGTGAAGAGTCTGTGGCGGTTTAGTCACTCAGTCTTGTCTGACTCTTTGTGACCCCATGAACTGCAGCCCGCCAGGCTCCTCTGTCCTTGGGATTCTCCAGGCAAGAACACTGGAGTGAGTTGCCGTTTCCTTCTCCAGGGGATCTTCCCGCAGAATCTGCGGTGTGACCGTTTCCAAGGTCTGTGAAGTGGCCTCTTCTGCTCCACACCCTCGCCGCCGGCAGCGCGCTCAGGCTCCGCCTTCGGTCAGTCCGCGCGTGGCGCTGGCCCGTTAGGGGACGCCGCTGAGCAGGGCGGGCGGCCCTCACTTAGCTCGCAAACACCAGCTACCGGACACTCGTCAGCCCTCAGCTGCAACCTCGTTTCCACTTATGCCTCTTGTGAAGAAGTCCTGGGATGAGCTGTTCCGTGTAAAATGTCAGCTTTCCTGCCTCGCTCTTCCGTGCTGTGGCGTTCTGTTCCGGGAGCGTGGTCTGGCGCCGTGGCGCTCAGCGCTGTCCGCCCGCCTGCGGCGTCACCGCGCGGTGCGCGTGAGGCCCGGACCCACTTGGTCTCTGCCCGCAAAGACAGTCTTTCTGACACGTGCCCGCTGTCTAGGGGCGACGTTGAGGCCACTCCCGGCTTAGGCTCTGCTCTGTAAAGCTGGTGCGAAATGTGGTTGAGCGAACGCCTAGAATGCAGTTCAGGGGATGCCGGAGCCAGCTGGTCTCGCTGCCAGTCTGTCTGCCTCTTGAGGGGGCATCAGCAGGCCCCGGCTGTGTCAGCAGCAGAGCCTGTCACGTGATGAGCGCCGCGGTCGCCGCGGCCCTGCCCCTGTGGGCGGAGCGTGCACGCTCAGGGGGAGAAGCGGGCCGGCCGTCAGAGCGCCCCGGACCCCTCAGGCCAGCCGCAGCCACCTGGAAACTTAGCTCAGGATTGCACACAGAGAAAAGGATTAAGAGGTGACCTCAAACGTCTTAAATTTTAAAAGTCGTAAATACGAAATGGCTTTTCTTTGGGAGTTATTAAGAATTCTCTTCAATATCGTAACACATACTGAGGAGAGTTAAAATGGCGCCTCAAGTCATAACCAGAGAAGACTGAGTCTTGAACCCGTGTTCCTTGCCCAGTCCCTAAAGTTGCTTTTGTGTTAGCCTGGAGAGTGAGCAGCACAGCTTGAATGGTGAGTCACAGCAGAAGTACCCACTTCAGGGCCCACAGGCACACAGGTAGAGGAAAGGAGAACTTCACTTTAAATCAGTTGTACAAACTGAAATTGTTGCCTAGGGCACAACTTCGGTGATTATCCGTCGAACCAGGGGACTTCCTCATTTTACCAGCCCTTAGATTGAGGCTCAGAGAACTGTAGAGGCTTGCCAGATGGCTCAGCGTTGAAGAGAGGACTCAAATCAAAGTTAATGCTAGACAGGGGAAGACTTCCGATCACCTCTGAAATGGTTAGGGCAAAGGATTTGAGGGAGGTCGGCCCCTGGTTCTTCACAGTTCGTTCCCAGGCCCTGGGGGAGGCGACGGGCTGCCATCCCATGCTGAGTGAGGCTTCGGAATTCCACTCAGCCCAGACAGAGGTTCCTGAGAACAGGGATGCCATCATTCATTTCTGTGTCCTTCATGGTTGAATTGCAAGTGACACAAAATTTTATATATATTTTAAGAAATGTTTGTTTATTTAGCTGCTCCGGATCTTAGTTGCAGCATTTGAACTTTGGTTGTGGCATGAGGGATCTAGTTCCCTGACCAGGGATCGAACCGACGCCTCCTGCAGAAGGAGCTCGGAGTTGCAGCCACTGGACCACCAGCAAGGTCCTTTTTTATCTTTTAATTTGGTTTTTTTTTTTTTGAGGTTGTAAAAATACAGATTTCTCTCTGTTGTTTCCCCAGTAGAGGTCTTTAAAGCTCCTATAAGGAATTTCCCCTAAGTTACCGAATTCAGAAGAGTATTCACCCTTCTATAGCATGTGTGTTCACACCGCACGTGTATGTTTAGACCTGTATTGTCTCAGGACAGGTTTGGGGGGAAACATCACCTCTTAACAGTCAGGGGCCTCCATTATAACCACACCATGTGCAATAAAATATCACTGAGTTTATTCTTAAGATTATCATTCCTACGTTCAGTCCTCTCACTAACGGAGGGTCAGTCATATCACCTGTGATATAAAAGATGAATTAACATCACTTTTTTTGACTGAGGAGTTATTCTAAACCAAAACATGTTTTTCATAGGAATAATATTTTAAAGCATTTCTCGTCCTTGAATAGATATTGGCCAAACGTTAGGGGAGAAGGCAAAGGACACCTTATTTAGGACTTAAAATATTAGCAATAATCCACACATTGAAATATGTGAAAATGAATTAAAATGTTTTTATTTAGATTTTGTACAGTGTCAAGTGCACAAAGGACTTTGTAGATAATACTGATGAAACTTTCTTCAGTAGAAGTTGAAACTTGTTATTCGGAGCCCATGCATATTTGTTTAATATCATCATGTGATTTTGGTGAGGTTATGAATTCCTAGTAAACAAAGACACGTTCTGAGACCACCCTCTTAGGGAATGCAGTTAAATCAGGAAGCTTAGTGAAATTTAAAATATTTCTTTGTATTTGTATGATAATACCAAGAGGAGACCAAATGGGGATGATTTTCCTGTTTTAAGAAGACAATACAGTCACTCAGAACTGCCAGATTACCTCGTCCATATTTTAAATAGCGAAAACCACAATCTGTGTACTGCAGAGCTATACTTATCATGAATCCGTGAGTCCGCATTTATTAACGGAATTAAGAATTTTCTGGATTACAGATAGATACTGCATACTGTGTAATCTCCACTGTGTTTTGCAGCAAAACACTTCAGTAGTTTCACCCAGTAGGAGAAATAAAGACTTCAGAGTGCCTCATGGCAGTTCAGGTTGGCTTTGCTGCCGCAGGAGTGCTGGGGCCAAGCTCAAGGGGAGCTTGTGGTCCTTCGCTTTCTAATCATCTACCTCAGTTTAGCAGTTAAATGTTAGTCATACCCGACTCTCTTCAACTCCACGGACTGTGGCCCACCAGGCTCCTCTGTCATGGGATTCTCCAGACTAGAATACCGGAGTAGGTAGCCATTTTCTGCTCCAGGGGATCTTCCCGACCCAGGGATTGAACTTGGGTCTCCCGCATTGCAGTTCTCCAGGTGTGGTCCCTGGGCCACAGGGATCCCAGAAAACCTTTAAATGGAGGCTCCATGTTCTGCACTCTTCGTGGTGTCCCTGGGAAGTCCTCTCCTGTCGCCGGGCGGATGCGCGCCAATAGCCCAGGGCGCATGACTGCCGATGCTGGAGCCTCCACACAGGCTGAGCCCCAGACACGCAGCTCAGCGTCGTCAGCTGAAAACACGTACCAGTGAACCAGTGAAGTCGCTCAGTTGTGTCTGACTGTTTGCAACCTCATGGACTATAGCCTACCAGGCTCCTCCATCCATGGAATTTTCTAGGCAAGAACACGAGTGGGTTGCCATTTCCTCCTCCAGGGGATCTTCCCAACCCAGGGATCGAACCCGGTCTCCCGCATTGCAGGCAGAGCCCCAAGGAAGATACCCACCAGGCTGCCCAAAGAGTATCCTTGATCTAGCAGTAAAGGCTGTTTCAGATCTCCACATGAAGCACTCTGGACGCCTTGATCGAGCAGTAAAGTTTGTTTCAGGTCTCCACGTGAAGCACTCTGGACGCAGCAGGCTCCTGCACAGACCGCAGTCTCTGGAAGCGCCTTGGTAACTGGCCATGTTGTGTTTGAATTCCCTGTATTTTTCATGGAAAACCATTTTTCCTTGAAACAGACAACCAGCTTACTCACACTTGGGCATTTGATGGGCTTTTTTTAAGAAAATGAGTGAAATTATTAGCCTGCCAATTTGAGGAAAATAAGTTTGTTGCCATTGATAAAACTTGAGCTTTCAACTGAGAATCAGAATTTAGGAAAGCTTGTGTCTGCTTGCCACTGTGAGCTTGTCAACTTCCCAAGCCATAAGGCTTCTTAAGAGATCGTGATGATAACAGTGAATATGATTTTCTCCATATTACGTCTTGTACACTTGATTGCCCACTGTATTCTAGGGCTTGATGCTACAAAGTTGTTGGGGGGTAAAAGACCCATTCAGAGTACGAGGTAGACTTTTTAATAAGCTGTCATTTGTCACATTCTGGTGTAGAAACAAAAACATCCACAATTGCAGGGGCTGTTAAGACACTACGTTTGCAGTGGGCGCTCTGTCGGAGGCGGGACCTGCCTGACTGGCTCCAGCTGACGTCCCCTTTGGTGACGGCATGGCTGCGGGAGCAGCCGAGTTCCCGCCGTCTTTACTAAGCTCGAGTGAAGGAGTTCACTGGTGTTTTTAAATGAATTAATGAGTGAAATATTCGTTAAGCTGCCTCATTTTACTTTCTAACATGGTATTGTAGCTGTAATCCACTTAAACAAAGTCTCTTTGGGGTCCTGAAGAATCTTAAGTATATAAAGGGAGTCCAGAGACTGAAGTTTTGAGATCTGCCGCTTTCAGGCCTCATGAGTCAGAGTGTGGCCCCAGAAATCACCTGATTGCAGAAACAACCTACAGGCAAGACCTTTCGGTGACTCACTTCTGCATTAGGGAGGCACTGCCTTCCAGAGCCAGACCTGGGGAGCAGCTTCTGGCAGATGGGTGCTGGGCTGCCAGAGATCCAGTGGGGGTAAGCCCACAGCCTTCTCTGCGTGGGTGCTCTCCGCTCACCTGTCTGTCCACTGTTCACGGATTTCCCTGAGGAACGTGTTCCCATACGCTTCAGGTGTCTGAAACTGCCTGGTCTAGGAGCAGTCTGGGCCCAGAGAGTGTAGGCTTGGGGGCTCGGGGGCATCTGTCTCGGCTCGCCTGTACCCTCGGGTCCCCGCCTTATTCGTGCTTTGCTCCTGTCTCAGAAGATGACCACCTCTCACGTAAACTTGAGATAGGAGGATGTAGACAGAAATCATCCCACTGGGATTGTATTTGTATGTTTTATCTCAAAAGCAGTTTGCACCTTTTCATTACGTCTTCCCTGTGGACTTGCAGCTGTGTGGAAATGTGTGCATGGAATCCTCCTTGAGGGGGTGGTCGCGGGGGACACTCGTGCAGAGACTGAGACTCCCAGGGTTTGGCGGAGGCGGACGTTTTATACATTTTTAGTGGGGTCAGCTGCTCCGTCTGAAGTTGGTGACTAAACAGAGTATGTTTGGATTAAGTGTACAACCAGACAGTTTAACATAAACTGTTGTAGCAAAGTCTTCCATTTCTCAGCGCTAATAATGATTTATTTTCTTCTTGTTTTCAGGGTGAATCTGTAAAATATTTCCTGGATAACTTGGATAAACTCGGAGAACCAGTAAGTTTTCAGGCAACGTTTATGTTTATTGTCGCTAGAAAGCAGTAGCCAGGATGAGGAAATTTGGAGAAATATGTACTGAGCCATTTCCTTTTTCCTCATGGCTGTATACCGATTGTTCTTGCTTCATTTTTCCCTCCGTCTCACCTCCTGACCACTGCCATTTCCACGAGGAATGCCCTGCCCACTGTTTCATGAAAGTAAAACTCTTCACAGAAAGAAGTTTACGCTTGAAAAGAAGATGGCCCATGAACGAGTCCATGTCGCAGTCTTTGCTTTTCTGTAAGCGGAGGTTGAACACAGAGTGCTGAGTTCAGAACTTTCCGGCAAACGTTGTTTTCCAGTTCAGGACCCCCGTTTGCAGGGTTGGAGGGTAGGAGGTTGGATTCTTGAGGCTGTGACGCGGGCGGAGTCACCCTTGCCAAGGGAGCCGCCGGCTGGACTGTCCCACGGTGCATGCCCTGTGGCCCTGAGCCAGCACAGGCCGGCGCTGGCCGCGCTCCACACGGGGCTCAGGCAGAGGCCTCCCTGGAGGAGGCTTCACGCTGCTCAGGAGGCCCCTGAGGGCGGCTGCTCTGGTGCTGACCCCTCCCGAGCCTGGCTTCGTGTGCCTCCTCCTGAGCCCTGTCCTATTGTAGAGCCTCATGTGGTCTTAAGGGGTCTTGGAGATGTTTAACCTGGAAATAAAATGGAAGGGGAGCACAGAATGAACCCTGTTGTGGGTGGGAAGCAGCCCCGTGTGTCCGGCCGTGTGGAGAAGGACCTCCGTCTGCTCCCGCGGGACACGCGGTGCATTTTCCTGGGTGTGTTGCTCGGTGGCACTGGTCCTCCCTGCGCTCAGGGCATGTCTCCCCAGACGCGGGCGTCCTCGGGCGGTCTCTGTGCAAGCCCCTGTGTGTGTCTGTTTGGTCCACTGCATCCACTTCAGTGAGACTGTGTGAAGACCCCGCTCACTGTCACTCTTCAGTCGCGTTAGATTGTAGTAAGCCTTAAAGAAAAGAAGTACCAGCCAAGTGGAGAGAAGCTTTGGTGGATAAACTCAGTTTTTCAGAGTTATTTCGTGTGTTCCAATTCAGATAGTGTGGACTGACCTGTTCTGGGTTCACCTTTCCATGGAGCCTTCCGTGAGCACATCACTCACCACAGGTCCCTCCTCTGCGTTCAGACCCCGCTGCTTGTATTACAGTTGTTGGCTCATGTGAGGTTGGCTGGTCTTTTCCCCTCTTTGCCTCAAGACAGGGCCTGTGTCTTGGTTCTGAAGAGCTGAGTTCTTGCTGCTTAGCGACAGGGCCTGGCACCTCTTTGACATTCAGCAAATGCCCTGCAGCCTGCCAGGCTCTCCTGTCCTCAGTTGTCTCCCGGAGTTTGCTCAGATTCATGTGCAGGCCAGTGAATGGTACACTGCACTTTCTCACTATTCCTGAATCACTGAGCAGGAAATACTTTCCTCTTTTCCAGGAGTACATTCCGTCCCAGCAAGACATCCTGCTCGCCAGAAGACCCACCAAGGGCATCCATGAGTACGACTTTGAAATCAAGAATGTTCCTTTCAAGATGGTCGACGTGGGCGGCCAGCGCTCAGAGCGGAAGCGCTGGTTCGAGTGCTTCGACAGCGTGACGTCCATCCTGTTCCTCGTCTCCTCGAGCGAGTTCGACCAGGTGCTCATGGAAGACCGCCTGACCAACCGCCTGACCGAGTCTCTGAACATTTTTGAAACCATTGTCAATAACCGGGTTTTCAGCAACGTCTCCATAATTCTCTTCTTGAACAAGACAGATTTGCTTGAGGAGAAAGTGCAAATTGTGAGTATCAAAGACTATTTCTTAGAGTTTGAAGGGGACCCCCACTGCTTAAGAGACGTCCAGAAGTTCCTGGTGGAGTGTTTCCGCAGCAAGCGCCGGGACCAGCAGCAGAAGCCGCTGTACCACCACTTCACCACGGCCATCAACACCGAGAACATCCGGCTGGTGTTCCGCGACGTCAAGGACACCATCCTGCACGACAACCTCAAGCAGCTGATGCTCCAGTGACGCCCGGGGGCCCCCGCCTCCCACCTCCCCGCCTCCCCGCGCTCTCTTTGTTTCATTTTTAAAATAGAGTTTACAGCAGGAATTAGAGCAGTCTTGATTCTGGGTTTAACTCCTTGGGAATCTCAGTCCTCCTCCCACGACTCCCGGTCCCTGGCGGAGGGCTGCCCGTGGTCGCAGCTCCGGCCTCCGTGGCGGGGCCCTCCTCCCGCCAGGCCTCAGGCGAGCTGTCCTTCCGGCTTTGAACCTTGCGCTTCGCAGACAGTGCTCCTGTAGTGCCGAGTGTAGCAGGTGCCCTCCACGCCGCAGGGCGAGGTTTTGCACGCACAGACCCTGGACCGAGCAGGGTGCCTCTTGGCCGCCGGCACGCGGCCGCCGCGCCTGTGCCCAGCCTTCGTGGCCTGTTGGGAAAGGAGGGCCATGGGGAGAAGTTTGCTCTGAGGGGTGGTGGTCTGTAGACTTCCCCGGGTTGGGCCTTCACGGATTTTGATTGCTCGTGTGCCCAACAGGTGCTCTGAGCGTCTGTGGCTCCTGAAGGCAGTGCCTGTGTGTGTCTTAGTTACGTCAGGACGTCTCGCCTGACGCTGCTGGGAGCTCACATGTGGGTCAGTGTGCACGGTCGCCTGACGCTGCTGGGAGCTCACGTGTGGGTCGGTGTGCACGGTCACCTGACGCTGCTGGGAGCTCACGTGTGGCTCGGTGTGCACGGTCGCCTGACGCTGCTGGGAGCTCACGTGTGGCTCGGTTGCACGGGCACATGCCATTCCTGGGGTTTTGATCAGAAGTCAGAAGAGAGGAGTGCAGGTCGCCTTTGTCATCCTTAGATATGTCATCCAGGTGCCATGCAGGAAGCACTGGCCATAGCAGCAGCTGGAGACTGCAGCCTGAGAACAGAGCTTGCTGATACACACAGCCCTTCCCAGGGAAATTTTGTTTTACTCTCAGACTTTGAGGCCCCGTCTCAGACACGGTGGGTCCCACAGTGGGAGTCCCTGTCGCACCATCACGGATGTGGTTCTTTCACGCTCCTGCCTGTTCCCGTCAGCTCCACATGGCAGCATTTATGGGGTGTTTGGGTTTTGGGGTTTTTTGGAGCTTGCCAAGGGCAATATTTTCCTGTCAGACTATCCAGGAAGCCATTGTTTGAGGTTCTCGTTCCTTCTCGCTGTGTCTCTAAGAGGCTGTACGTGTCTGCAGCACTGTTCGTGGAATTCTAGCTCCCCTGAGCTGCGTTTGGAAGGTTCAAGGATTCTCCCAAGAGTGAGGAGTCGTGTTCCAGTTCCTGCTGAAAGATGGTCACATGTGACCTCCCCCACCACACCCCAAATTAAAACGCACCCCCCGAGGAGCTTTGCCATTAACAGACGCATCCTCCGTGAGTGCCTCAGAGGCTGGTTTTCAGCATTAAGAGGAGCGCCCTGTAGGTTGTGTGGTGCTGGAGTTGGGCAAAGGAGCAGGTGTACAAGGTGACAGTTTGGGAAGTCTGATGGTTCTCCTCCCTTTCCTGACAGTTGTGATTGACTGTGATACCCGCCCCTTTACTGTACAGCTGGCTGTTCTCAGGTATTTTACAGGCGAGCAGTCCTTGGAAGGCTGGTCAGAACTGTGGATCCCCAGCCCTCCCCGGTCGGGCTCTGGGTCTGCGTCCCGATTCGGGTTAGGATAGGACTCTGCCGGGACCTGACCAGGGGTTGTCGGGCGCCTGACTTTTCTCGCATCTGAAGCTCCTCCATCGTTCCCTCCACAGCTGCCCGTGTATCTGTGGCCTGGTGATCCTGTGCTGCTGACCTGAGCCCTCCCTGTGACACAGGCGTCCGTAGAGCAGGGCTCGCGCGTGCCTGAGAGTTCTGTGTCCAGCGCTTCTCACCAAACACGAGTGTGCTGTTTAACCCGCAGAGTGAACCATTTCAGGGCACAGCACCCGCACGTTACATGAGACTTTGGTGGAGGTCTGTGCGTCAGTGTAGCAGGAGGTGCTGTTTCCCTCCAGTGAGGGCTGAAGTCTGTGTGTGCCGTGAGGAAGGATGGTCTCAATCAGGTCCTCGTTCAGGTCTCTGATATGAGCCACACACACTGCCCGACAAAGCAGAGGTCCCCATTTTGAGCACCACAGTCAGATGTTAAAGCACCAAAGAGATGGGATACTATTCTGAGCATTTGAGATTCCTTTCCTGATGTGTGTGAAGTCTCAAAGTCAACTTTCTTTTAAAGTAAAACCTCGAGTATATTTTGAGGCAGTAAATTACTCATATAGGCTTGCAGGTTCACTCTGAAGGCTTTAGTGCACATGTTTTATATACTGTATTTTTAAACCATGTGAAAGAGTCCTATACCTGCATCATGAAAACCAGATCCTTTTAAAATACCACTGTGTGAAGGGGAGGTGGAAATTAGGGACTAAGCTGCAAGGGTGCTCATAGTTTTCCCCATGCCAGTTCCCCCACCCCAGTCTCTAAAAATGTAATTTGAATTTAAAATTCTTCACTGTATTTAATTTTCTAAGTCTTCATGGTTACAATTTGGAGTAAAATGTGCCTAATTTTCCATTACATTCTGTTCTTAGGTCTGAATGTCTTCTTGTTTAATTCTTAAGAAATGTCACACAAGTGTCTTCATTGACCTTGAAGAACCTTACAGTATACAGAGTTGCCTTATAAAGCAAAGAACACCTCAAATTTTTGCCTTTTTTTTTTCTTAAATAGGGAAGAGTTTTTGTCAGATATTTTTTCTGAAGATCCAAATAATTTAAAGGCATGCCTCTGCCACTTAAATATTATTTCTAACAACCCACATCCTTGCGTGCTGCCAGTGTTGTATTAAACTGGAATCTTGCGTTGTGTCATCGGGAACGGGCACTTGATCGTGGGGCACAGCAGCAGCCGAAGAAGGCATCATGGAAGCCGCACCGCGTGTCCTTCACATGGCAAAGATCCTCTCGTTAGGCTCTGGTGAGGTTGCCGAGGGAAGTCCTTGTTCAGTGGTTGGTATAAAGCAGGAAGAAGTCGGATTCCCCGAACCCCAGGAGTGATTAGAAGTGTTGATTTACATGCACAGAAATCATGGGCTCCATAATTGTTTGTAAGCAGAAATGAGTAAATCTTAACTTCCAGCATCTGCCCAAATACTTGTATTTATGCTTTTGGTAGGATGTTATTTTCAGCATTAGTACACATATCCGGTTATGCCTTATTTATATGAAGAATAAAGTTACCAAGTCATGTTCTGCAATGTTCTGAAATTCAAATCACTGTGTGAGAAACCCTCAAATTGGTGCTTTCATTATATAATGAGACATTGAAGCAAAGCCCCAAACCAAGCCGTCTGAAACAAGATTCTCTCCATTGCAATCTGTAGAAGTGTTACTTCTGTACGTGTATTGAGAAGGCTGCCTATCAGTGTTAACTCTCCATTTCTTGTTTGAATCCATGAAATCATCCCTGTAAATCTCAGTCACACATTTGTAATAATCTCCCTAATAAACCTAGAGAAAGTTACTGTTACCTTTTCATTTCTTTTCATGAAAGAAAGTTAATTGAGGGATCAAGAGCACAGATTCTGCATGTGTCTTTTTTTTTTTTCCAGTTGAAAATCTGACATTGTCTTTCACATCATTTCGACACACAAAGTTACATTACTCACAGGTGATCTGTCCATAGGTCTGTGCTGCTGGACTAAAAGTGCTGCTTTTTCCTTCCTTCCTTCTCGTGATAGGATCCAGATTGGCTTTTCAATGTAGTAAACACGATGAAGGGAGGGAGTGTGTGAGTGTGTGTGTGTATCTCCACGTTCCAGATAAACAGTAACATTCCCATTATTTTATGGTACGAGGTTAGGGCTTAATAAATTTGTAGAGAGATTAAAGTGAAGTCTAAACCTGGACACTTGTTCATCAAGTTGAACTTGGTGGCTTTTTCAGTACCATCATCTTGCTACTAGCCTTGGCTTGTTAGCATAACTTGCAGCACACCGCTAGCATCCTTGTGTCTGTACTTGAATGTATAGTTAGCATATAAGGAACTCAGCCTCGCGGCGTCTAGGTCTAAGCGTCTGATTTCCAACGGCAGAGCTTACATGGAACAAAAAAGTGTTAGCGGTGGGGCGGTGACTTCTGGGTTGGTAAGAGATCTTGTGACCTTTCCAAAACAGCGTCACCTCCGAGGACGAACATTTCCAGATGGACGGAAGCAGGGCTCCAGGGCGCATCACTCTCAGTTCATGAAATCTCCTGACAGGCGGCTCCTTACTCAGTCTCTGATCTGGGCTTGTCTCTGAACGCCTGTTTGTCGTATTTCTTGCCACAGTGAAGTGTTGTGTTTGTCCTCAGTCATGCCTGTTTAGGGGTTAATTCTTGGAAAGGACCCGTAACAATGCAGCAGACTGTACCGTTTACCCTTTCTTTCCCTCTTACTTGAAAGCAGAATCGCAACATGTTGAAATGGCTTTTCCCTGCTGCTCCAGCCTGGTGGAGCTCATTTACCACAGAAGCCTTATCAAAAAGTCTATTTTGTAACAACCTGGTAGATACTGTACCTAACAACATGATTTGTATTAGCTCTGTATCAAAGTCATTTGTGGCTTCAGATTTTTTATACATCTATCTTTTTATAACTCTGAGAACTGAGCACATTATCTGGTAATTGTTGTACATTTTTTTTTTCTGTCAGTGCTTTAGGATTGGCAATAAATTATTTCTACAGGAGGTCTGAGAGTGGAAAGAATGATTTGATAAAATGAATTGCTAGTCATCAAGGCTTTTTACTTTTGTACATATTTTGCAAAAATTTTGCCTCTTGCTATTAATATTTGCTTTGTAAAAATTACTGACATTTAATAAACATTTATAAACTGTCCCATACTATGATGTTATTTAAACTAACTCTTTGATTAATGTCAAGAGTAAAGCAGATACTTAAAGTCTGAAAGAAGTTCCGCCCAGTGACTGGAACCTTAGAAATTTCTCTTTTGGCAGATCTCTGACGATACTTTGACTTAAGTTAGTCTGTGAACGTTTCCTCACTGAAGAAGGGATGTGGACTTGAAGAAAGTCCCCAGACATTCGTTCTGATGTGGGAGCCAGGAGCAGGAAACACCACCTTTTCTCTCTGCTGCTCTTAAAATCACTGAAGTTGTGCACAGGTGTCTGGGCTCACAGTTTGTCCACCTGCGAGTCTAACACTGTTACATCTTTTGTAGCTGAAATGGCGTTTTAAAAGCAAGCTGATATGATATCACTCCTTTTTTTTGTTTCAGGGAACTTTATGATTTACCGAAAAATTGCAAAAATAGCAGTTTGCTAAAACTCCACACTGTGGGTGACAGTTTCCCCAGGTGACATTGTGAACTGTCCTAATTAATATCTTGCATTACACTCATGTCCCATAGTAATCCATTTGTTAAAATTAATGAACCAATGTCAATCCTTTATTCGTACCTAAAATCTGTACTTCATTCAGATTTCCTTAGTTCTTCCCTGCTGCCCCTTTGTATTCAAGTCCATGCATCCAGGACACCTTACAGTGACTTGCCCTGTCTCTGGCCTCCTCTGGGCCATTACTCCTCACAGACTCGCCTCGTTCTGGTGGCTTCGGCGGCTTGAGGAAATGCTGTCTGGTGTTCAGTCAGCCGTCCCTCTGTTGGGAGCAGCCTGGTGTCTTCCTCGTGATTGGACTGGACTCTGTCTGGGACCTCAGAGGTGAGACAGCGATCGTGCGGTTACATCATTCGTTCCTTTCCCTTTGTGACTTCTGCTCAGTTAGAAGCCATTCGATAACTCTTGGTCTGGGTACACCTTTCCTTAACTGCCATTATGGGAGGCAGCATGTGCTTTTCTACCCCGGAGCAGAGTGAAGGGGCTTTTCCTACCATCGGGACTGCAAATCAGGTGTGAACAAGCATTCGTGGTGATGGCTGTAATCCAGGACTGGTTGGTTCCAGGCATTTCTGGCAAAGTAAAAATTGTGCCCAAGAACTCAACATTTACTGTGAGATTTCCCTGTTAACCGCAAGAAAAATTGAGAAAACTCTGGAGGTACTTCCAAATCTACAAATACCCACCAATTTGTAGATTGCAAACAGGCTTTCTTTGTGATATTTAAGATCTTTTAAAATTGAAACTAAACTCAACGTGTGCATTTAATTCTCCGAAAGCAAACCAAGAGGTCTTTAAAAAAAAAAAGAAAATCCCACAACCTTTCTTATTCTGTTGTTGGAACAAGAGAATATTCATTTGTCAGTGGAGACGGCTAAAACCTGTTGTCCAGGAAAGTGCTGGGCACTGTCGACATGGCTGATTGGCAGTCACATCGCCCTGGCACAATGGCCTGCCCCGTTGCCCAGACTGTGGGTTTTTGGAAGAAAAAAAGAGACTTCTGTCCTTTGAGAATGCAGGAAACTCTCAGTTCATAGGTTAAACCAGAAGTTTGTTTGGGTGACAGGAAATCTGGCAAACCCTCCAAAAAACAAAAAGACCCGGGCACAGTTTTAAAAGCCATACCATGTAACTTTCCCTCGGGAGCGAGTGGGGCCCCTGGCAGAACTGCAGCTGGAGCAAGGAGTGAGAGAAACACTGTCACGACTTCCTGAGCGTCTCTGTCTTCATGCCCACCGCCAGGACGAGAGGCTTCCGCGGGGCTCCGGCCCCAAGGAGGCAGAAGGAAGTGCCCTCCAGAATGCACGATCATACGCGGTGTTGCTTTGTCTTTTCCCCATGAAGTTAACATGAAAGGAAGACAAGCAGTGAAGCCTCTCTGAGTTGATCATTGTTTTGTCGGCCGCCTTCACAGCCACTTGAGATTTGGGCTGGATTTCCCTCCCGTCAAACGTGGGGGAAGGGAGAGAGCAAACTCCTACGATGCCACGAGGCCCAACACTGTTGACCTCGGGAGAGGAGCAGTGTGCGTGTTTTCTTCGTGGAAAATCCCAGTTCTTGTCAGCTTTGTGAGAATTAACTCGCCGGTTTCGTTTGACGCCAGAATGAGTCCACTGTAACTTGATCTTGAGAGAAAGACCATCGCGGCGCCCAGGCTCCGCAAACAGCGCGTGGCGTCCAGGCCGTCCCTGCGTTTCTGCCTCGGGGTCTAGTTCTGGGGGCCGATGCTGAGTCGGTGTCACAGAGGGGAGGGTCTTCTCGGGCGCTCCAGCAGGGCCGCCGCGCACTGCCAGTGCAGGACGCGCGGGTTCCGTCTGCTCAGGGAACTAGAGCCCGCCTGCCACCACGAAGATCCTGCAAGCCACAACCAAGACCCAGCTCGGCCAAATAAATGAACGAATATGTTTTTGAAAAAGAGGACATTGCAAAGCCAGGTGGCTGCCCAGCTTTACGGCAATAATAACCCTCGGTGTGACACAGGCGCCCTAGGCAGCGCGCCCCTTGCTTCGCGTATCTGCGTTTTATTCCTGGCTGTGCTGGGTCTTGGCTGCTGCGCAGGCTTTTCTCTAGTTTCAGTGAGTGAGGACCGCTCTCTGGGGGTGGAGCACGGGTTCTGGAGCGCAGGCTCAAGGATAAGCCTGTGGTGGCTCCATGACAGACGAGATCATCCCAGATCAGAGATCAAACCTGTGTCTCCTGCTTGGGCAGGCAAGTTCTCTACCTCTGAGCTACCAGGGAAGCGCCAGCAGAGCCCTTTCTAAAGCACAGGAAACAAAATTTTGTTCAAACCTCCACCCAACATTCAAGGCATCAACCTCCCTCTCCAGCCAGCCTGCCCTTCCTGCTTCATTCCAGCTGAACCACGTGGCTGCTTGCCCCAACGACACCTCTCCTCTGGTTCTCTCTGCCACGGGCAAAATCCTGCTAAGGGCTTCCCTAGTGGCTCAGCAGTGAAGAATTCACTGGGCCTTGCAGGCGACGTGGGTTCCATCCCTAGGTTGAATTTATGCTCTCTAACTGTGGTGCTGGAGAAGACTCTTGACAGTCTTGGACAGCAAGGAGAGCAAACCAGTCCATCCTAAAGGAAATCCACCCTGAATATTCATTGGAAGGACTGATGCTGAAACTGAAGCTCCAATACTTTGGCCACTTGATGCGAAGAGCCGACTCTTTGGAAAAGACCCTGATGCTGGGGAAGATTGAGGGCAGGAGGAGAGGGGACGACAGAGGATGAGGTGGTTGGATGGCATCACCGACTCAATGGACAAGAATTTAAGCAAACTCTGGGAGACAGTGAAAGACAGGATCCTGGTGTGCTGCAGTCCCTGGTGTCACAGAGTTGGACAGGACTTGGCAACTGAACAACAACAAATCTCACCCACCCTTTGAGACTGTGAGAGAGGGAAATGGCAGGGTGGCTTCCACCCCAGGCTGCAGCTTTCAGGGCAGTTCCTGTGGAGCCACTGACGTCCGCACTGAGCTCTTCTGCTCGGCGGTGACGCGGACCCATTACCCGGATGCTGTTGCGATGTACCCGTCTGACGTGTCTGACTCCCCAGGAGGCACAACACAGGGTCCCCTGCTCAGAAGACTCGCTGTCCTGTTGTGCCAGAGCCTGACGGGTGAAGAGAGCTCAGCCCTTGGGGACAAGCGGCCCGGGAGTGGGTGGTCACTGACTTGAAGAGTGACCAGATTAGACTGATTATTGGGGAAGCAAGGAGCTTGAGCTCCACGGCTCCCATGTTCTTTACTACTTTCAGATTCTTGAAAGCCTTCTAGAATATTCCAACTTGCAACAAAAATTGTTCATAGTGTAATACAGGATTATAGTCTATAATACAAAATTCCTATGATAAGGTCTTCAAGTTTTCCTGTAAAAAAAAAAATAGAATTTTATGGGGAAAATTATAACTACATGTCTCTGAAGACTCTAAGGGTAATTCAACAGATTTTTGGAAAATTTACCAGCCCCCGCCACCAGTGTGTTGTTATTTTTTCCTGCCCTGTTTGCCTCATGGAGAATGTCCTTGTAATAGGCCGTAGATATTCCAGTGTGTTGTCTTTCTGAGGTGTTGAAAGTTAGGTTCTGATGTCCTCAGAAACTCACTGGAGCTTTCAGATATATGAAAGTCAGATTCATTCATTTAATGGTCATTATCTCAGTTCAACCTGTGATAAAAAGTACTGAATTGAAGTTCGTGCAGCCACTGTGGAAAACAGTATGGAGGTTTCTCATAAAACTTAAGATGATTCAGCCATCCCACTCCTGGGCCTATATCTGGCCCAGGAAACTATGATTCAAAAAGATACACACATCCCAATGTTCATAACAACAGTACTTTAAATAGCCAGGACATGGAAACAACCAAAAAAATTCATCGACAGAGGAAAGGATAAAGCAGTGTGGTACGTATTTACAGTGGAGTATTAGTCGGCCATGAAAAAGAACAAAACGATGCCGTTTGCAGCATGGATGGACCTAGAGATTATAATAAGTGAACTAAGTCAGACAAAGACAAGTATCATATGAAATCACTTATATGTGAGATCTGGAACATTACACAGATGAGCCCATCTAGGAAACAGGAACAGACTCACAAACAGAACAGACCTGTGGTTGCCAAGGGGATGGACTAGGGGGCTTGGGGAAGAGATGGAATGGGGTTAGCAGACGTAAGCTTCTGTATTTGTTAATATAATGGATAAACTACAAGGTCCTACTGTATAGCATAGGAAACTATTTTCAATATTCCATGTTAAACCATAATGGAAAAGAATTTTTTTAATATGTGTGCATGCATGCTAAGTCCCTTCAGTCATATCTGACTGTTTGTGACCCCATGGACTGTAGCCCACCAGGCTCCTCTGTCCATGGGATTCTCCAGGCAAGAATACTGGAGTGGGTTGCCAAGCCCTCCTCCAGGGGATCTTCCCGACCCAGGGATCGAACCCAGGTCTCCTGCACTGCAGGCAGATTGTTTACCACTGAGCCGCCAGGGAAGCCTGTGATAGAATCCAGCGGCTCCTGAGAATCTTCTGTTTAGCATCTCTGTAAAACTCTCTCTATTGTTCAGTCCCTAAGTTGCGTCCGGCTCTTTGCAGTCCCATGGACTGCAGCACGCCAGGCTCTCATCCTTCACCATCTCCTGGAGCTGGCTCAAACTCACGTCCATCGAGTCGGTGATGCCATCCCACCATCTCGTCCTCTGTCGCTCCCTTCTCCTCTTGCCCTCAGTCTTTCCCAGCATCGGGGTCTTTTCTAATAATTTGGCTTTTCACACCAGGTGGCCAAAGTATTGGAACTTCAGCATCAGTCCTTCCAGTGAATATTATATTCTCCATATAAGAGCAAAAACTTTTGGTTTAAAAAAAAAATCACCCCAATCTTACTACTCTACACAACTACTAAAAATAAATTTAGTATTTCTGTCTAGTCCATTTTCTGTATATATGACTCATTAACATGTCATTAGCTTAAGTCCCAGTGATAATTAAGTAGCTGTATATTTCACTTCATGCCTGCCTATATCTTTCTACTTTGATTTCTTGCCAAGCTAGTGGGGCGAACTGTTCTTACAGTAGCAACTATGGGACTTCCCTAGTGGCCAGTGGTTAGGATTCCTCCTGCGAATGGAGCAGACTCGGGGTCTCTCTCTGGTCCGGGAAGATTCCATATGTCTCAGAGCAGCTAAGCCGGTGCACCACAACGACTGGCCCAGCACCCTGGGGCCGGGAACCACAGCTGTCGGGCCTGCGCTGCACACGGGAGGCCGCGGCAGTGAGAGGCCCGCGCGGACCCAGAGAGCAGCTCCGAGAGAGCCCATGTGCAGCAGCGAGGCCCAGAGCGCACTGAACAGCTTAAATAAATAATGCAATTATTTTCAAAATAGCAACAACTATGATTAAATTTGTGTTCACAGGCCTGCTCTATGTTCAAATTTCTGCAAATCAGATGACTTCTGAGCCAGGGCATTTACTTCAGAAATCATCCCCTGTTCTCATAAACCCACCATTTCTGTGGTCTTTCAGGTTTTCGTGAGAGTTCAACCACAGATTCTTTGTGGTACTGTTGAGCAGAACTCTTTAGAACTGACTCTGCATGCCATGTATCACTGGTATTGTGAAAAACATTCTCGCTTTCCATACGATATCTCCAGATCTGATAGCAAATAATTTTTCACCCATTTAACAATGAAAACTAATAAAATGATTTTTAAAAATTTACTTATTTATAATTGAAAGCTAATTGCTTTACAGAATTTTGTTGTTTTCTGGCAAATGTCAACATGAATCAGCCATAGGTATACATATGTTTATACCTATGCATATAAATTTCAGTATAGTTTTATTACTCTATTTCTAGGTTTGGGGGCCTTTTTGTTGTGGTGGTTAGTTTCATGTGTCCAGCAGTATAGGATTTGTGTCCAAGGAGGTCCTCATGGTTGTTTACAAAACCAGCTTTAAACTATCTGAGAGGAGAGCTCAGAAAGGTGCTCAGTTACCAAACTTAGGTTTTTATTCACCAGCAACTTGATATTGCCTTTGGCACAGTAACCAAGATCTTTGTAGCAATGCCCAAACAAGAATTCGAGCTCTCAATAAGCACATGAAAAGATGCTCAAAATCACTTAACCATCAGGGAGATGCAAATCAAAACCACAAATGAGAACCACTTCACACTTACTAGGATGGCTAGAATTTTAAAAAAAAGGACCACAGCAAGTGTTGGTGAGAAGGCGGAGAATCGGAACCTTCATTCACTGCTGGTGAGATCATTTCCCTTTAGAATACAGTCAGGGCCTCAAAGTGTTAAGCACAGAGCTATCATACTCAGTTGCTCAGTCGTGTCCGACTCTTTGCAACCCCATGGACTGTAGCCCGCCAGGGTCCTCTGTCCGTGGGATTTCCCAGGCAAGAAAACGAGTGGGTTGCCAAGAAATCTTGCAGGGATCTTCCCGACCCAGGGATTGAACTCACATTTCTTGCATATCCTGCATTGGGGGGTGGGTTCTTTACCAATGAGCCACCTGGAAAGACAGAGTTATCATATCACCTAGCAATTCCACCCCTAGGTATTTACCCCAGAGAAGTGTGAACAAATCCAGACAAATGTGTACAGGAGCAGTCAGAGCAGCTTTATTTATAATAGAGAAAAAATGAGAACAACCCCAACGTCCAACCACTGACGCGGATGAAATGGGGAATATTCATACAACAGAATATTATTCAATAAAATGAATAAAGTACTGACATGCATTACAACATTGATGAACCTTGAAAACATGATGTTAAGTTAAAGAAGCTGGATGTATCTTTACAATCACATTATATGATTTCATAAACATGTAATATCCCAAACAGGCAAAACTATAGATACAGAATGCATCTTAGTTAGGCCTGGGGCTGTTGGGATGGGAGATGGGGTGTGAGTCTCTTTGGGGTCTGATGGTCTTGTTCTCAAATTAGAGTTTCCCATCGGTCCAGTGGTTACTCTTTCACTGCTATGGATCCAGGGCTCAATCTCTGGTCAGGGAACTAAGATCCCACATGGCCCCCCCAAAAAAAATTAAAGTCTTAGTTCAGCTATACTTCATTAAAAAAAAACAGATTAAAAAATAATAAAATAGACTAACGCATGGCACAGAAAAAAAAAAATTAGGTCTAGATCATAGATATGGTTGCCTAACTGTGAATTGACTAAAAACTGTTGAATTGTGTCTAAATCTGTGAATTTTATAGTACGTGAGTTATATACACAGTAAGACTGCTTTTTGCAGAAAAGAATTTGGGCCTTCAATCATTCCACACAGTTTGCAAAAAAAAAAAAAAAGGACTGAAAATAGACACCAAAATGTTAACTTTTTTTTTGGAGAGATGGTAATCACAAGACACCTTGTCTTCTCCACACTTTCTAACTTTTCTACAGAGACAAGCAGGACGAACACATTCTAGGCAGAGGGTACAATGGGTGCACAGGCCCTCCGGGCTCACCAGGAGGAGGGGGCGGGGTGTGGGGGGAAAGGATGGAGCAGCAAGACCTCTCTCCCAGAAACAGAGAGAGAGACAGAATAAAGGGCAAAATTTGAATCTTTCAGTCGGGGCGATGGACTGTCCATCCAAGAACCACGGCCCAGTTCATCCATAACCTTGCAGAGAAGGCCCCAGCGCTGGTTAAAGTCTGCAGTGACTTACTCAAAGTCTCAATCGGCCGCATTTTGGGACAAAAAGCCAAAAAAGACGATCCATAGTGCTCAGTGGAAACAGTGTCAGACTTTATTCTTTTTGGCTCCAAAATCACTGCAGATGGTGACTGCAGCCATGGAATTAAAAGACGCTTGCTCCTTGGAAGAAAAGCTATGACCAACCTAGACAGCATATTAAAAAGCAGAGACATTACTTAGCCAACAAAGGTCCGTCTAGTCAAAGCTATGGCTTTTCCAGTAGTCATGTATGGATGTGAGAGTTGGACTAAAAGAAAGCTGAGAGCCAAAGAATTGATGCTTTTGAACTGTGGTGTTGGAAAAGACTCTTGAGAGTCCCTTGGACAGCAAGGAGATCCAACCAATCCATGCTAAAGGAAATCAGTCCTGAATATTCATTGGAAGGACTGATGCTGAAGCTGAAACTCCAATACTTTGGCCACCTGATGCAAAGAGTTGATTCATTGGAAAAGACCCTGATGCTGGGAAAGATTGAAGGCAGGAGGAGAAGGGACAGCAGAGGATGAGATGGTGGGATGGCATCACCGACTCAATGGACATGAGTTTGAGTAAACTCTGGGCGTTGGTGGTGGACAGGAAGGCCTGGCGTGCCGCGGTCCATGGGGTCACAGAGAACCGGACACGACTGAGCGACTGAACTGAGAAGTGCTCAAGCCGCTAGCTTCAAACAGCTCCCAGTTAAGGCAGCTCTGCTGGGTGGTTTGGTGACCGCTGAGCTGTGGCTGTGGTTTCATGCTGGCGAGATCATAGCCAAGTGTGGCATCACTGATTGTGATGTTTGAAGACCAATATGTAACATGTGATTATGTTTGCTTTATTATCCGGGTGTTCTTGGATCAGGTGTGAGCAGCCTGGTATTTGAATAAAATAAGACAACAGGTCAAAAAAATTGTTCATTGTGCTATTATTTATTTTTTTAAGTTTTTTTCATAATTTTATTTATTCATCAACGTTTGGCCGTGCTGAGTCCTCATTGCTGAAGGGGCTCCTCTCGAGTTGTGGTGCGCAGGCTTCTGGTCGTGGTGGCTTCTCGCTGTGGAGCCTGGGCTCCTGGCCGGGCAGGCTCCGGTGGTCTGGGGGCATGGGCTTTAGAGCACAGGCTCCCGAGTTGTGATGCACAGGCTTACTGCCCCTTGGCCTGTGGGATCTTCCCGGACCAGGGTTCAAACCCATGTCTCCTGCACTGGCAGGCAGGTTATTTCCCACTGAGACACCAGGGAAGCCCCGTGTCGTGCCGTTCTTTTAAATGCCGTGTACGTTTGGAAATTGTTCATAGTAGAAGTTAGCAAAAAATAAAGAAATCGTAGTCTTGTGCAGGTAGTGTTGTAACTGTAAACACCACCTCAAAGCCGAGCCAGAGGTGTTTGGGGCAGAGTTTTGCTGACCCCAGGCTTCAAGACGCTTTCAGCCCCAGTCTGGTCCTCACGTGGCCAGGTTACCCTGGGTCCCCAAGGGGGCCGCACTTTTCCCCACCAGGCCTTGTGCGATCTGTTTAATGGTCTCTCTGTTCGACGACACGAGAGGTGCACACGGCCGAGGCCAGTACAGGACAGGCGCGCCAAATGCTTTTCACCCAAGTTTCGACTCTGAATGATGACTCGTCCGGGGACTCCGCTGCTGCTGCTTTCCTCTGTTCTGGAAGATTCTCTAAAGGCTGAGGACAGGGTGCTTCTGCCATTGATCAACAAGAACACGGGCTTTGAAGCTTTAAGAAGAATGTGGATTCCAACCCAGGCTCCTCTGCCGCCTGACTGGGCAGATGCCTTGCCTTTGAGGGCACTGGGCGCCTCATCGCCAACACCTGTACGGCAAGTTTGTTCATACACCATCAAGGCAGAAATGGCCCCAGGGCCAGAGGAGGAACTGAGGGGAGCTGTTGGGTCAGCCAAAACGTTTGGGTTTTTTGCAAGATGTATTGGAAGAACCCAAACGAACCTTTTGGCCAACCAAAAGTAATATTACAATTTTTATCTTTTTTGTTTTTTTATTGCATCTTTTTAATGTTATTCTTTTCACTGACTTGAATTTGTCTTTCTTGTACCTCTTGGCCTCCTTTCTGCTTCCTTTGTTTTTCACCTCAATAGGTAGAGAAATCAGACAGCAACGTGTGAAATTCTCAGTCTGTAATCCCACCTTTGTCACCCAAGGCGATATGGATACTGGAGGGAGGGAGGGAGGGAAGGCGGGGAAGCGGGGAGGAAGAGTGTCACTGGCCATGGTCACCCTCCTAAGAATGGGATTCCTAAGCACAGTCCAAGAATCCGACCTTTTATTTTTTTGTATTTTAACATTTCTTCATCAAAACAAATGATCCTTCAGCTTTATTAAGGTAGATTGACAAGTAAAATTGTATGAAACCAATCTGTTTTGATTTCAGGCATCTAAATAGAACTCCTGTAACACAGGATCAGTGCCAAGGCTGAACTACAGACCCAAAGAAACAATATCTACTTGTTCCCATTTATTTTAGGAAAAAGAGGCCTATATTTTCTTCCCCAGATGGTGGGGAACAGGGCCTTGTACATGTTTACCATTGTTCCAGGTCTTCGAAGAGAGTCTTGGGGTAACAATGAGGGGCTTTGCCTAGACAGGGGCTCAAGTGAAGAGACTTTAGATGAAATGGTGCTAACGGGACATGCGCCCCGGCCCCTGCGGCCTGCCAAGCTCACAGGTGTAAACCCGGGTCAGGTCCATGACCAGGGACCAACAGAGCTCAGCTCTCCTCTCATTTTACTATGGAAAAGCACAAAATAGGTATTTTTTTCCAAGTCAGCATTGTGTTCAGGCAGATACTGAACTTTCCTCCATGGGTGAAGGGTTTAACATTTATTTTTCAAGCATTTTTTCATTCAGGCAACACTGATATAGAAAAAAATGGGGTCCCAGTTTGCCCCATCTCATTCTGGCTCACAGAGCATGAAAAAGAGGAACCCAAGGAGGTCTCCATCTGCAACTGGTTCCGTGAGGGGCCCTCCCGGGACCTGTCTCAGGAGAGAGGGCCCCCTTGCAAATCTGACTTGCCCCGGTGGATTCACAGGGGTGACAGGCAGCAAAATTAGTTCAGGAAGGCGTTTAAGAACATTGCCTCCAAGGAGGAGGGGCATGAATGGGTAATGCCGTCTCCTGTACAGCACAGGGGACTCTGGTCAATACCCGGTGAGAAGCCAGAATGGAAAAGAACATGAAAAAGAATGCATATGTATGTGTAACTGAATCACTTTGCTGGACAACAGAAATTAGCACAACATTTTAAATCAGCTGTATGTCAATAAAATAAAGTTAAAAGAAGAATATCACCTCAACAAAGAATTAAAGATGTCGACATCTCAATGCAAAGATGCCAAACAAAAATGGGGCAGATACTGTTAATTGTGTAAGTTTGCCTCTGCTTTGTGTCCAGTGACCTACACGGGGCGTGGGGCTGGGAGGGGCTCCCCAGATCCGCCGGCTGCCTTAAGGTGGGGGCAGTGAGGGCACAGACGTCTCTTCCGGTAAGTTTTCAGGATGCAAGGCAGCTCTGCAATGAGACAGGTTGCTCTGTGTCATCTGTCCGTCTGTGTGTCTCTCATCAATCCTCTCTGCCTTCTCCAGCTTACTCCAGTGAGCTACCCTGCTTAATCTGACAGCTCACCTCATGGGAGGGCACCCTGATGGGCCACCAGTCAGCCAGTGGAGGGACCTGTTTTGGCAAGTGACTCCCCCCACCACCCATGCAAACAGTGGTCTGCAAAGCGCCCTGTCCTGCTTGCCTTGCACCTCCTGGTAGGGGTGAGCATCACACCTCGCGTGTGCAGAATACATGTGTCCAGAGAGTACATCTGACTTCAGATCCTAGTTCTGGAGCCTGGTCTTGGGACTGCCTTGGATAGCAAGTGTTGCATAACCAAGCCAGGATCTCTTTTCATATTTAAGCTGCTCAGTTGCTTCTAAAATAGACCTGAGGTGCTGGATTGGAACATTTTGAATCCGCTCTGATTCTGGCTTTAACACTGGGGGCCAGCTTTAAGGCAGTAAACAAACCACTCCCTCTTAGGGTCCCTGTTTGCTCCCCTGGGACAGACCAGGTCCAAGGAGACAGACACTCAAGGTCCCAAGATGGGACGAATGTGCTCTGAGTGCAGTTGTTCTCTGTAGTGGCTTCATGACTTCGGCTCTGAAAGAAGGTACCATTTCCATCACCAGGATCTGGAAGCCCGCACTGTGCTCCGTCGCTCAGTTGTGTCTGTCTCTTTGTGACCCCCTGGACTGCAGCCAGCCAGGTTCCTCCATCCATGGGATTCTCCAGGCAAGGATACTGGAGTGGGCTGCCATTTCCTTCTCTGGAGGATCTTCCTGTACCACGGATTGAACCCACCTCTCCACTGGCAAGTCTGAAGGATTAGGACTAGGGTATCTCTTTTTTTCTCTTGGGCTCCAAAATCACTGCAGATGGTAACTGCAGCCATGAAATTAAAAGAATGCTTGCTCCTTGGAAGAAAAGCTATGACCAACCTAAACAGCATGTTGAAAAGCAGAGACATTTATTGGCTGACAAAGTCTGTGTAGTCAAAGCTTTGGTTTTTCCATTAGTCATGTAGGGATGTGAGAGTTGGACTGTGAAGAAAGCTGAGCATCGAAGAATTGATGTTTTTGAACTGTGGTGTTGGAGAAGACTCTTGAGAGTCCCTTGGCCTGCAGGAAGATCCAACCAGTCCAACCTAAAGGAAATCAGTTCTGAATATTCATTGGAAGGACTGATGCTGAGGCTGAAACGCCAATATTTTGGCCACCTGATGCGAAGAACTGACTCACTGGAAAAGACCCTGATGCTGAAGCTTAGGGAGTCCGTGCAGTCCCTGGGGTCGTAAAGAGTCTGACGTGACAGAGCGAATGAACTGAACTGAACTGATGTCTGCGGGGCAGGGGGAGGTAGAGTGAATGTTCTTGCTGACCGTGATCTTCTGCCTCCACTGCCCACTGGGAGACACATCCTCATCCCCTTCAAACTTCCCTAACGGCGAACACGTCAGCTTTCCCACCCAGCACAGCCCCATCCTCCCCTCTGACGTCCAGTTTCTGCTGACGGCTGCATCATTTTCTCTGTGCGCCTCCCCAGGGCTGTCTCTGATCCCCCTGGCTCCCACCCTTCCTGACACCACCCTATCGCGTCCACATGAGTCACCAGGCCTCAGAGCTAGCAGGTCCCCAAGCAGAAGGCAACCTCTCCCTTTGGTTCAGACACAGCTGAGCCCTGCAGAGAGGTGGCTGCTGGCCCACGTCACCTGGCGCTGGGAAGCGCAGGCTGGACCAGAGCCTGTGGGCCGGGACACCGCTCCTACCACCGCCTCTCCTGGCCAGGTTCTTCTTGAAGACAGTCCCCCATCCTCTCTCTCTGGCCCCACCGCCCCCTGCTCAGGGCCCAGTCCCCCACCTCCCGTTCGGCGGGTCCCCCCAGCAGCCGTTTCACCACTCTTCACCGCTGTCACTCCACTCACCCCTGTGGAAATAGCTTCAGTGCCTCCCCTTGACCTGGAAGTGAACTCCTCCCTTGACCTGGAAGTGAACTCTTCCCTTGACCTGGAAGTGAACTGCTGTTTAACAAAGCGCACTGGGTGAGCGGCTGCTTCCTCACAGGCTGGTCGCTCCATGGCCGGGTCCTTTCTCACCTGCCCTCCTGCCCCAGGGAAGGCACCTCCACGGCCAGGAGGCCTGCCCTCCTGTTTCTGCACTTTCAGGGGCCTCCCCAGGTGCAGAGAACCCGCCCCTCCCGACCCCGCGGAGTGAGTGCTGCCTGCAGAGGCCCCCGTGCGTGCCCTGAACTTAGGCCCCTTCTTGGCGGGGTCCCTCCAGCCACTCTCCCTCCTGCTCCCTGTTCTGGGGGGACTAAAGGAGCCCCAGGAGCTGCCTCTGCTGCCCAAGGGAGTGACTTCCCGCCTCCATCCCCCCGCCCACCACTCCCTGTCTCCTTTAGCACTTGCAGCCCTGACTCCCCCCACCAAGCCTCCAGTGAACACAGCCCCCTAGTCGCTGTGTCTCTGGGGAGGCACGGCTGCAGTTGAACGAGGTCAGGGCGGGTCCCTCAGCCCCGGGTGCTCTGAGAAGCTCCCCTGGGGGCCTGTCACCCCTAACCCGGAGCCCAGGAACCTGGGACACAGGGAACGCCTGCTTGGTTCCCAACAGGATATCTGTGGTTTAAACTCCGCTCTCCTTTCTTCTGACCCTGAGAAACCTGACCAGCTGGACGGCACAGATTCCTGGCATATTTGGGGGGTAGGGCGGTGTACCTTTCCGAGAGAGCGTGGGGTTTCATGACCTGTGCTTGCACCCGAAGCATCAGGGCTGAAAATAGCGGTGATGCTATTCACAGATCTGGGTCAGGAATTTAAACAAGACCACGGGGTGCCTGGTCTCTGTCTTTCAGAACATCCGAGGTGCTGTCCCTGCCCCCGGGTGAGGTGACTCAGAAGTCAGAGGCAGGGTGGTGGCCGAAGGCCTGGCGCGGGGCAAACGTCTGGCTGGGTGCTCAGCTCTCCACGGGGTCCAGGGCATCCCTCGCCCTGTGGCCTCTCCATCAGGATTCAGGGCACATGTTAGGTGGTAGCTCTGGTCTCCCAAGAAGGCAAAAGCAGGATCCACCGAGCTTCCTTAAGGCGTTGGCTGATAGGTGGTACAGGGTCCCTCCTGTCCCTTCCTGTGTCTTGAGGTGGCCGGAGTCAAGCAGAGGCGCCTTGCACCCGGGGAGGGCTTGGGTACAGAAGGCACGGTCCTCTGCAGACCTGTGCTGGCCACTGTCAGGCACTCTGCCGGCCTTGCCTTTCTAGGTGGTCAGTTCTTCAGTGGACGGAGGGCTGGTCCCCCCTCAGCACCCTTCTTTTGGGCTCCTGGCTCCCAGACCAGCTTCACCTCCAGCCGTCTTATCCAGAAAGGATGAAGGGAACCGCAGGTGCCCTGGGCCCTCCAAGCAGGCCTTGTTACCCGCCAACTCCTCCCTCAACTTTCCTTTGGGTCAATTGGTGGGGAATGTAGAGACGTGGGCCGCACTCTCATTTTACAGATGAGAAAACTGAGTCTAATCTGGGTTTTTAGCTCACACACTTGCTAAGTCAAAAGTGTGATAAGAAATGAGCGACTTAGGTTTGAGAGCCCAGTACTCTCATTTTTTTTTTTTTTTTAATTGAAAAGTCAGGAAATAGGGCAAGAACAGAGATGCAGACGTGGAGAATGGACTTGTGGACACAGCGGGCCGGGGAAGGCGGGATGAATCAGCAGTGACGCACCAACACACACACACACCACCGTGAGTGGAACGGTGGCGAGTGCAAGCCACTGCATAGCCCAGGGAGCTCAGCTCTGGGCTCTGTGAAGACCTGGTGGGCTGGACTTGGGGGCACGACAGGCCCAAGAGGGAGGGGGAGAGGTATACTTGTCACCGCGTCACGTTGTTGGACAGCAGAAACTAACAGACCACTGGAAAGCAGTTATACTCCAATAGAAAATTAATTAATTAAATCTGCCAAAAAGAAAAATCGGGAAACAAATTATCTTTTCAAAAATCCATTCCTGGCCAGTTTCTCTGGCTGCATCTAACCTGTCAAGCAAGTGATAGCCCCGAAGTCTTTCACGGCCACCTTTGCCCAGAGGTAGCTGGACCAGACCTGATTCTCTCTCACACCGTTCGCTGCACCCCAGGCGTGAGTTCACCCGAGGCACCAGCTGTGTGTGAACAGAACTCACCCTGGGTGGGATGAGACCATCTGCTCGAGGGACCATTCGGGAGCACTTCCTGTTTGGTAAGGGCGCACACGAACGGTGGGGTGACTCTGGGTTCTTCCCTCAGCCTGTTCTCCATTTGTGCATTTCTTGATCTCACCCCCTTTTTCCAGACTCACTTCCCCTTCTTTGCCTCTTCAGGTCATCTCTCTTCTGCCCAGCGGAAGCCCCCGAGGACACGTCACTCTTTCCCTTGACTTTGCATGCGTTCAGGTCGCTCCTTCCACCTCGTGACACTGAGGGGCAGCCAGAGGTCGCCCGGCAAGGAGTCCTTCTTCACCCGGCGACGGGCCAGGGCCGCCCCACCTCTGACCGAGGGAGGCTTGGAGACCTCGCAGGGCTCTGTGCTCTGCTCGGGCCTTGGTGGTTAGACACACTATGGGGCTCCCCAGGCGACTCACTCAGCTTCCAGCGCAGGAGATGCGGGTTGGGTCCCCGCGTGGGGAAGGTCCTCTGGGGAAGGAAATGAGCCGCTGCAGTGTTCTTGCCTGGAGACTCCCCCGGACAGAGGACCCTGGCGGGATACAGTCCAAGGGGTCACACGGAGCCAGACGCTGTAGTGGCGCCGGGGCCTCTCCTCTCCGGGGGCCGCCCAGCACCGCGCCGCGCGGAGGGAGACGCTTTCCGTGCGGCCGGCCGTGCGCTCTTGCGCCCAGAGTGACCGTGCTTCCCTTCCCCGAGCTGCGTCTGTGTCACAGGAGCGTTCCCCAGGGCACCACCCACCCCAAGGATCTGGAGATAGGGAGATAAAACGTCTGTGTTTTATTTTTAATGTTTCAAATTTTCATCTCATGCTGGGGGGTATCGCTGATGTACACTGTTGTGTTCGTTTCAGGCGGGCAGCCACGTGGTTCCATTTTACATACACATATATCCACTCTTTTTCAGACGCTTTTTCCACACAGGTTATTACAGACTGTTGGGCAGAGTTCCCTGTGCTATTTAGTAGCTCCTTGTTGATTATCTATTTTATGTACAGTGGTGTATCTGTGTTGACCCCACACTCCCAATTTGCCCCTCTTCCCCACATGTCCTCTTGGGCAGCCACAAGTTTGTCTTCAAAGTGTGTGAGCCTGTTTCTGTTTTGTAAATCAATCTTTTTAGATCCCACATATAAGTGATATTAGATGGTACTTGTTTTTCTCTGTCTGACTTACTTCAGTCAGCGTGACGATCTCTATCTGCGCCCATCCACGTTGCTGCAAATGGCATTATTTCATCCTTTCTATGACTTGAGTAAAATTCCACTGTATACATAGACCACGTCTTCTTTAGCCATTCATCTGTCGATCGACATTTAGGTTGGTTCCATATTTTAGCTATTGTAAGTAGTTTCGCTATGACCATAGGGGTGCATGTGTCTTTTTGAATTACGGTTTTCTTCAAATACACGCCCAGGAGTGGGATTGCCTACAGTCATATCGGCCTGACTATGCCCAATCTCCTTGATCTTGGAAGCTACGCAGGGTCAGGCCTGTCTAGGTCTTGGATGGGGCGAAATAAGATTTCTCATGGATATGGAGTTGCCAGATACAGCAAAGAAAAGAGGATGCCCAGTTTATTAGAATTTCAGATCAACAACAAATACTCTTTTGGTCTAAGTATATTCCATACAATATTTGGGACATACACATGAGAAATTATTCTCTGTTGATCTGAAATTTAAATGTAGCTAAGAACCTTGTCTTGTATCTGGCAACCTTGCCTGGAGAGTTAAAGTATAACACTAAAGCATGCGGATTAGAGCAAAGTCAAGGTCACTTCGGGCGTCAGCGTGGGTCCTTCAGCAAGACCTGGTTGTAACTGGAGACTGTAAAAAAAGCATATTGACATAAACACTTCAAACCTTCTCTTGAAACATGTCTTAGTAACATGCCCAGCAGAGGGGATTGGTTGGTGATGGAAAGTGCAGAGTCAGAGTGACAAGCTTCAGTCACTCCAAGTTTGTCCAAGAAAATCAACTTGGAGGTCAGGAGCAGCTCTGGTCCCTCGCCTCTCTGGGGGGCAGGGGTCATTGGAGGTCACCTGACAGATTCCCCAGGCTTTCTGAGAAGAATTGTTATGATTCGTGCCTCCGGGGAGTGAACGTGCTGAGCTGGGCGCGACCCCTCCGAGGGTGGCACTGAGTGGCCCTAGGGTTCCTCCTCCCCGTCCTCTCTGTGAACTTGACTCTGATCCGTCCCCCACGTGCTGGGTCAGCCCAGTGGAGCGGCCAGCGGCAGCACCCGCGTTCTCAAGGTCCAGCCAGAAGCGCTGAAGGAGTGCTTTTGCTCTGTTGTGTAACCCGCACACAGTCTCCATCCAGCCTCAGTGAAGTTGCTCAGCCAAGTCTGATTCTTTGCGATCCCATGGACTGTAGCCTTCCAGGGTCCTCCATCCATGGAATTTTCCAGGCAAGAGTACTAGAGTGGCTTGCCATTCCCTTCTCCAGGGGATCTTCCCGACCCAGGGATCGAACCCAGGTCTCCGGCATTGCAGGCAGACACTTTACTCTCTGAGCCATCAGGGAAGCCCCAGCCTCAGAGACAAGGAAACAGAGAGCTTCCAGTAATCCCCTGGAAGGGGCGTGGCTGGGACTCAAGCCTGTGGGTTCTTCCTATGGAAATTGACTATTCATGTTTCTGCCAACATCTTTTCAAAACAATTAAAAAACTTTAATACGATTTTTAAAGCCCTTTCCATTTACAATATCACAAAATAATTGGCTGGACTCCTTTCTTGTACAGCAAGTCCTTGTAGCCTGTCTGACACCCAGTTGACTGCACCCCACACTCTCCCGCCCTCGTCTTGCTCCTTCCGGCCCCACGGGCCACCACTAGTTTGGTCTCTGGACCCGTGACTCTGCTGCTTTTTTGCCAAACGGCTTTTTAAAACACGTGTACAAAAAATAAAACACGTGTACACCCATGTTTTTATATAAATTTGTTGTTCAGTTGCTCACTCTTGTCTGACTCTTTGCAACCGCATGGACTGTAGCCCGCCAGGCCCCTCTGTCCATGGGATTCTCCAGGCAAGAACACTGGAGTGGGTTGCCATGTCCTTCTCCAGGGGATCTTTCCAATTCAGGGATCGAACTAGCATCTTGTGCATTGGCAAGCAGATTCTTTACCACTGAGCCACCTGGGAAACCCTTTTATATAAATAGGCTCAAGTTATACACCGCCCCCCCACCCACACACAAACATGCACACACACCGTTTTGAAACTTTTTTTTTTTCGTTTAAAAGAAAATCCAGCCGGATCTTGGGGTTGCCCTTCTCTGTCTGTTCTGCTAACGGCCCGGCCACAGAATCCAGAATTGAAAAGCCTTCCATGTGATCCAACACCTTGACAATTCAGAAAACAAGCTCAGGAAGACTTCAGAGAGGAAATCCAAATATTTAGGAGGCAAAAATATTTGCCCTTGAAAGGAAGGAACACCATCACGCCGTCTCCCACCCAGGCCCGACCATCAAAGGCTGATTCCTTCGGTGGCCCCTTTACGGCGTCCTCCCCATGAAGTCGACTTGTGTCCCGTGTGTGTTTTACAAGTAGACTGAAGTGATGTGAACTGCCGTTTGCGATGACTGACCCAGGTGACCAGGCCGGATCCTGAATCAACTGAGGTGTGTGTGTAAGAGGAGAGACTCGGCAGGAGCAAGTGCTGGAGGAGCGCAGGCAGTCAGAGGAGGGAGATGCCGGCGGGCGATGTTCACCACCTGCAGTTCCCAAAGCCCGTTACTGTCGGGGCTGTTCACTCACCCCCGGATGAAAAGGATTTCAGGTCACTGCTGTCTTCTCGTGAGCACGCACATATCCTCAAAGCAGTCTCACGAGGGACCTTGGCCTTGAGCCTTAAACACCCAGTGACTCATGTCAACAGGCTGTGTGTCAGACAGTTTCCACAATTAGAACCTGTGACCCACGAGTCCGCCCACGAGGCCGCATCACAAGGGCTTGTCATGAGCGTGGGTTTTTTAGCAAAAACTGACCTGCTGAAATGTCAGGGCTTTGGGCTTTGGGGTTTTGTGGGACTGTTCTTGCTGGAGTCAACTTCTTTAGATTCTATACAGTTCATTGAAAGGGGCTTTTCCCAAGTCTTTTAAAATATATTTATGTATATATATATGGCTTCCCACGTGGTGCAGCGGTAAAGAATCCCCCTGCCAATGCAGGAGACACAAGAGACAAAGGTTCATTCCCTGGGTGGAGAAGATCCCCTGGAGTAGGAAATGGCAATTTGCTCCAGTATTCTTGCCTGGAAAACTTCATGGACAGAGGAGCCTGGCAGGCTACAGTCTATGGGGTCGCAAAGAGTCTCAGACGCGACTGCACGCAGGACAGCAGCATCATTTTATTTATTTCCTTATCTGTGGCTGCGCTGGGCCTCAGCTGCTGTGTGGGCTTTCTTTGGTTGTGGCAAGTGGGGGTTCCTCTCCAGTTGGGGAGTGCAGGCTTCTTACTGCCGCGGCTTCTCCTGTTACTGAGCGCAGGCTCTGGGGCAGGGGCTTGTGGGGTCTTCCCAGACCAGGGATCAAACCTGGGTCTCCTGCACTGGCCAGCAGATTCTCTACCCCTGAGCCACCCGGGAATTCCCTTTCCGAGTCCGCCTTCACCTCCTCAGCAGCCCTACGGGGCAGAGGTTCTTACGGTCCCATTTTGTGGATGACGACACTGAGGTGCAGGGAGGCAGACATCTCCCCTGAGACGGGCCGTGGGGTGGGGGGCTGTCTCACCCTGAAGCCAAGTCCCCTGACGCAGACTCTAGGCTCTCCGTCCCGCGGTCTGGGCCTCCAGGCTACTGTGAACGAGGTTGGTTGCATCCTCACGGTCGGTACAGAGTCCCCACCGGACACAGCCGAGGTCGCGGTCCTGACCTCATTCCCCAGGGCCCCAGTGCCTGGAGGGCTGACCGGAGCCGCTGCAGCCTGGAAAGAAGGTGACCCAGAAAGGCCAGGAGGGAATTTCAGAAGCAGAGACAGCTCCATGGTGTCAGATGCCGGGGCGATAGGCCGACAAACGCACCTGCTCTGTTGTGACTTGTGCTTTGGGGACGTCTTGTCCCCTCAACCCAGACCGTCCTGCACTGACAAGGCCTGCTCCTCCCGGACTCAGCCCGGAACATTGCCCCCACCGTGGAAATATCGTTTATGACTGAAATATAATAGTCTCATGGTTTTTTTAAAAAACCGCATATGATAACAAGTTTTCAAACTTGTTTTTATGCACATGTGTAAAATGAATAAGTAAATTTCATACTTAACATTTGTAATGTACTTATTTTTGTACTCACAGATTATATATATATAAGACATGCCAATTAGTATACAGAAATGTCAAATATCAAAATGGTATTGTATTACCTATAGGTTTTGTCTCTCTCATTTTCACTTACTTTATAATGGATATATCTGATATCAAAAGTATGGATTTACATAAAATATTTCTGAAAATGAATAGCTTAAAAATATAAAACTAGTAAATGCTCCTTGCAAAAAAAAAAAATGTAAACGGTACAAAAATATATTAAAGCAGATAGCGCAGACAGCCTTCCTTCTGGAGAGTCATTATTAACATTTTGGCAAATATTTTTACACATGTAAAAACCTATGTTTTTATATGAAAAAAACTCAAGTTATATATGCTGTTTTGAAAACTTGAAAAAAAATTCAGCCGGATCTTGGCAACATCTTTCCATGTAACTAGTGTGAGATCAGTCTTTTTAAAGACTGCATATTTTCCTGTGAGATTATCACTTGATTTACTTGGCTGAAACACTAATGATGAATGCTTATTTTTCAGGTTTTTCAAATGGTAAATGATGCTGTGATGAACATCCTTGGAGGCAGAGAATTGTCTCTGGAAAAAGACATGGATTGCCAAGTCAGTCTGTACAAGTTCTCTTTGAAAATGCACAGCATGAGAAAGCCTGGATGTTGAGCCAGTGTACCCAGGTTATTGCCCTGCGGGATCAGGACTGATTCTGTTCCTTTGCCTACTCTCCCATCCCTTCCACCTTTCTATTAGAAGTATGTCTCACTGGTGTCTACTGTCACTCGGACTCCGGGGGAAATGCATTTTTATGCCCAATAAGAAATGAGTGTTTTCTAACCACTCAGGTGCCACCCTGACGATCCCGTCTTTACTAGTAGCTTGCTTCACGCCACCCTCTGCCCTCCAACAGCGTCTCCACATCTGTCCTCCCTCTCGGAGGCTGTGGGTCCTCCCCTGTCTGTAAGGTAACCCAGCTGCACCCCCCGGGTTTCAGGGGGTGGGGGTGCTGTCAGGCATGGAGAGCGAGCAGGCCTTGAGGTCCAGGGTGGCCCCCTGAGACGGCGCCTCCGTGAACACAGGCTGGTAGCCCCTGTCAGGAGCAGACTGGATTCCAGCTCCTGGGAGAAGCCGTGAAGACCACACCAGGGCAAAGAGGCTTCGCCTGCTCAGGTGCGTCCGAGCCGCCCCGCGCCCCTGCGTTTCTTCCACCCCAGGCAGGTGACCATGATGACCTGGCCAGAGAGAAGCTGGTGGCTTCTGGGCGGCCGCCCCGCCCCCAGGACGTCCGAGGACACAGAGGTGTCTCCGGCGTTTCCACCGAGGTCACTGGTCTAGTGGGTTGCTGGGTGTTTCGTCTGTGCTGAGACACTTCCTCTTTCATTTGCGTCTCATCCACCCCCACCCCCGGCCCCCCCGCCGCCCGACCGCCTTCATGGAGACTGAAAAAGGGGAACGTGAGAGAAAACTGAATTTCAGATTCGGCTCCAGCGCGGAGACGGTGCCAGTGATTTCAGGAGAGGGTGGGGCGGGCGGGGCAGGGGGTCAGGACGCCCTCCAGGGTCCTGAGGTCACGCCTCCTCACTCACTTCCTCAGCTCCCACCCAAGGGGTCCTAGATGCCACCCACAGGAGATCCTGGGGACCTGACTCCTGTTCTTCAGGAGTGACATTCTTTAAGTCAAAACCTAAGTCTGCTGTTCCTCGTTTCACTGGGTTTGTTCATTTGCAAGACAGACAGAATCACACACACGTGTGTCTGTATACGTGTGCAGGCACACACACACACACAGGCAGATTGTGGCAGCATTGGGAAACAGTCTGAGGCTCAGAAAATAACTTGCCTGACAAGACATCAGAGAGCTGCATGAAGAGGCCACGGCACCCAAGGCCGGGGTGGCGGACTGCGCCCCACTGTGCAGCCGGGCTGATGATAAGCATCAGTTTGCTCCAGGCAGTTGAATCAGAACTGTAACAGATTGTTTGTTCCGGGAAACAGTATCTGAAGTCACAAATGATAAATAATAAAAGCTAGAAAAATCCCCTTTTAACCTAATGGACTCAAGGATGTCTTGCTTTTCATTTCTGCTAATGGCTTCGCTGCCTTGGCACTGCCTGAGCTGGTCCATTACAGGTGAACTGAGTCTCAGTTTGCAAACAGGACGGGGTCCAGAAGGTGATTTATAAGCTCGGTGTTTGGGATGCAGGATGGCTTTCCCTAGCAACTGTCTTCCCCAGCGTGCCTGGGTTCTCAGCTTCGTTGCACACGTGGTCCAACCCCTACTGAACCTGGGCTCTGGGTCTGGGAGCACAGGTTGTCTGAAGTGCAAAAGGGAGAAGACAAGTCAGCTCCTCCCTCCCCTGGAGCCCTGGCTCTGAGCACACTGGAAACACAGGCTAACTTGCTTTTCTGTCTTCCCTTCCAGTAATCAGGTAGAGATATGAGAGCTGGACCATAAAAACGGCTGAGGGTCGAAGAATTGATTCTTTCGAACTGTGGTGCTGGAGAAGACTCTTGAGAGTCCCTTGGACTGCAAGGAGATCAAACCAGTCCATCCTAAAGGAGATCAACCCTGAATATTCATTGGAAGGACTGATGCTGAAGCTGAAGTTCCAATACTTTGGCCACCTGATTCGAAGATCGACTCATTGGAAAAGACTCTGATGCTGGGAAAGATTGCGGGCAGGAGAAGGGGATGACAGAGGATGAGATGGTTGGATGGCATCACTGACTCAATGGACATGAGTTTGAGCAAGCTCCGGGAGGTGGTGAAGGATAGAGGAGCCTTGCGTGCTGCAGTCCATGGGGTCGCAGAGCCGGACACGACTGAGTGACTGAACGCCACCTCCCTTGAGGCATCCAGGACCCAGTGCCCTAGACCCCTGGATCACAGCGCCCTCCCTGATCTGCCTTAGCCGCTCTGGGCTGCTTTCCTGCTGAGGGACTCTGTGACCTCAAACTACCCACCTTTCCCCACCTCCTGACCCAGCTTCCATTTCCTCAGAGCGGTTGATCATCAGCTGAGGGCTAGCAGAAAAGCAGACTGAGGGGGGATTCTCAGGAGCAGCCGAGTGACTGAGACCCTCTGACCCCCTCACTGCGTTCTCACGCTGAAATGAGCTGGCTGTGAGACTCAGAGCCATCGTGGGCAGTAAGGCGGAGGCGTGAAAATGTGGGGTTAAGGATTCAGAATCTTCACGCTGATGGGCCTCTCGTAACCGACTGACACTGGCAGTCGGTTAGGAAATAACCCTTCCTTGGGAAAGACAGCATTGTCGCAGGTTCAGACACCGGGGGATCTCCCCTCAGTGAATCAGCTGGTTCTCTTCCAGTTCACATCCGTGAAACCTCAGTGAATAAGCCACTTTTATGCACACAGAACCCCCAACCAGCTTTTTGTGCCTTACGATAACATCTTACCAGCCAGCCAAGGATCACCAGCTGTTTGTGGAACATTTGAACATGAAAGCAAAAGACCCAAATACAGGAAACAGCAGAACAAAACTTCAAAAGTAGTGTAGTTAATATCTGTAGAGAGATAAGAGGCGACCTTTTACCCCTGAAATGAGAAAAGGTGCAAAATAAACAATCAGAACAAGAAAGGGCTTTGGGCTCTTGAGAAGCAGAATGTCTGAAAATAAACATGCAAAAGAAAGGACAGTTGATGAGAACTTCAGAAAATTGTACAGATAAATGGGAAAATAGGAAAGAAAAGAAAATTAGGGGACCCATCCTGAAATTCCCATATCCAGGGGGAAAAAAAAATTGGGAGGGAAGGAAGTTATAAAGAAATAACAGAAGAAAATCTTAGAATGGAAGGATAAGCATCTCAAGATTGAAGGGCCCCTGACCTCCCTGCTGGTCCGGGGACATGGCTCCCTCCCTGGTGGGGGAAATCCCACACCCCGTGGGGCAGCCAGGCTGCTGCCGCACAACTACAGAGCCCTCTCGCCTCCAGCCTGCGCCTTGCAGCAGAGAAGCCACTGCAGTCAGTAGCCTGCGCCCCCAAAACTAGAGAGTAGCCCCCACTTGCGGCAACTGGAGAAAACCTTAGTGGTGTCTGACTCTTTGCGACCCCATGGACTGTAGCCCACCAGGCTTCTCTGCCCATGGGGTTCTCCAGGTAGGAATACTGGAGTGTAGCCGTTCACTTCTCACAAGAAAGCCTGCATGCAACAGCCAACGGGCACTGCAGCACTACTCCTCCCCACCAAAAAAAAGATAAACAGATATACAAGGTATCTCCTAAAAAAGAAGACTGAAGGGCCCAAGGAGTGAGCAACCAAATGAAGTGGGGGCAAACCTCTCCGATTAGGACACAGCTTTAGAAACTTAAAAACTTGAGCACTCCAAGGATAAGGAGAAAATTGTAAGAGGTTCCTCAAAAAAGCAGGTATTAATAACACACCAAGGATGAGGACTCAAAGTGACGTTACTGGAATAAAAAAGAAATGGAACAGTTATCACAGTTCTGAGAGAAACTGATTTTGGCCTAAAATTCCACACCAATCCAGGGAAACAGTCAGGTATGAGGGTTGAGTAATAACATTTCAGATCTGCAGGATTTCCAAGTGTTTACCTCTATGTACCTTTATTCCAAAACCCGGCTGGGGGCAGTGCCACTGAATTTCTTTACCTTTCTAATTTTGTTACAAATTTTCTTTTTGGACAAGGATGGCTGGCACACATACTCATTTCTAATCAGGAGAACCTCTTCCAAGAGGTTACCTGGCAGCGGCAGGACAGGGGCTTGGAATGAAAACCTGGAATTTAGAGGTATTCTTGAGTGAACCGTGAGGCGGGGAAAGAGGTGAAAGTGAAGTGAAAGTCACTCAGTCCTGTCTGACTGTTTGCCACCCCATGGGCTAGTCCATGGAATTCTCCAGACCAGAACACTGGAGTAGGTAGCCTTTTCCTTCTCCAGGGGATTTTTCCAACCCAGGTCTCCCGCATTGCAGGTGGATTCTTTACCAGTTGAGCCACAAGGGATGCCCAAGAATACTGGAGTGGGTAGCCTATCCCTTCTCCAGCGCATCTTACCGACCCAGGACCCAGGAATCGAACCAGGGTCTCCTGCATTGCAGGCGGATTCTTTACCAGGGAAGCTGGGGTGGGGGAGGGAAGAGGGCCAGCAGGGATGTCTGAGGTTAGGTGCGGGGAGTCGAGCGCCCCTTTAGGACAGGTATAAGAAAAGGTTTGGGGAAACGGTTATAAAGGGTTAGGTGGTCCCCGGGCTTCCCAGTAGGAAGCTGCCAGGACAGAGAGGCTGCGAGCGCAGCACAAACTGGAGGGAGAGGGAAGGAAGCCTGTCAGAGAGGAGGGAGGAGGAGGCCGACAGGAGACCCCCACGTCGAAGGGGAAGGGCCGGGGAGGGGATGCGGCCAGACCGTCTCCTGGGCAGCACTCGGCCTCGGCCAGCACAGCATCCGCGCGAAAGGGCAGCACCGGGCTGGGCCGGGGAGCCTGCCCAGGCCCTCGGGATCGGAGCTGCCCCTTTCGTTGTGCATTCAGAGGCCGCGGAGCTGAAGTCCCACCAAGGGGCGCGTCCGGGGAAAAAGAAGCCCGGCCCGGGTCGCCGCCGGCCAGCCCGGCCGCGCGTCCACCCGCGGACTCGCGTCGCCGGGGGAGCCGCTCGTACCCACGGCCCGCCCGGCACGCGCACGAGCAGCTGACCCCGCGGCTCAGGCGTGGCCGGGCAGCGGCGGCCCCGGACGGCAGCGCTTAAAGGGGAGCGCGCGGCGGATCTCGGCGACTCGTCGGCCCCTCGCCTCGCTCGCGGGCGCAGCGGCCACTAGGACTCGGGCTCCGCGCCCGCCGTACGGCCTCGCGCGCAGGGGCGGGGCGACGGAGAGTGCGTGCTACGACATTGCGTGCGGGGAGCGCAGGGGCGTGGCAGTGCGCGAAGGGGCGGGGCGACGGAGCGTGCGTGCCACGGCGTACGGAGCAGGGAGCGCGGGGGCGTGGCGGTGCGCGAAGGGGCGGGGCACGGCGCAGGGCGCAGTGCGCACGCGCCTGGGGCCGCCGCCGGGGGCGGGAGGCGTTGTCGCCCGGCTGGGTGAGGGTATCGGGAGGGATCTGGGGCCGGGTCGCCTGCTGGTGGAGGAGGGGGACACTTGTGGTCGAGGGGCGGGGTAGGGTGTGAGAGGAACTGCCGCCGCGGCGGAAGCTGGTGCGCGGGGGCGTCTCGGGGGAGCCGGGCCCGGCCGGGCCTCCGGATGCGACCTCCGATCCCTGACGCCGCCGTTTTCCCCATCAGGGTGGTGGCTCCCGCGCAGGCGCAGACTGGCCGGCCCGCTGAGGCGGGGCCGCGGCGGGAGCCGCCCCGGCGGTGAAGGGGGGCTGACCGGACGGGACTCGGCCCCACAGTAGCGGTGAGGACCCTTCTCTGCTCCCAGGCGAGCCCTGCTGAGAGAGAGCTTCGTTCTGGAGGTGGCCCTGGACCCCGGAGTTCAGCTGTCAACGAGGACAGCCATTCGCTAAAAATCTCCCCTCCTCCCCATCATTAAACTGCAGAAAACCTGGTTAGGCAGCGCGGCGGGCTCCGCACGCTGACGTCCCGTTTCTCTTCTTCCCTCACCCAGACCCCTCGGGGAGCAGCTGTGAGCCCGTCACATGGAGGGATGACCTCTCTAGGCGGGGACGCCGCGTGAGCGAAAGAGGCCTGTCAGTGTGAGTCTGGCTCCTGGTCGGTCCCCTGACGGCTTCCCCAGGGTGACACCACCTCAGTGGCCGAGATCCGTTGTCAGCCTGCAGCCAGGTTAAAGAAACTCAGGACTTAACATGAGTTGCACTTCCCTTTGGTCGGGAACGTCTTTGAGACACGTGGGAAAGAATGTGTTTCATGTGGCTCTCATGAGTCAGCTCATAATATCATTGTTACCCAAAGGTCAAGGAGATAGGGAATCAGGTCGTGTCTTAGGGTGACCACGAACGTTATAGTGGGAGCAGGTTCCCTAAGAGGTGGAGGAAGGAATCATATGATTGTCTTTCCACTCTTTCAGATACCCTCCCCAGGAAATTGACTTTTTTTTTTTTTTGACTTTTTTTTTTTTTTTAGTTTGGCTGCCGTTGGGTTCTAGTTACGTTACACAATATCTTCCTTGCGACCCCTGAGATCTTTCATGCGCCTCATAGACTCTAGTTGTAGCTCACAGGCTTAGTTGCTCCGAGGCATGTGGTATGGAACCTGCATCTCCTTCGTTGCAAGTCAGATTCTTAACCACTGGACCACCAGGGAAGTCCCCCTAAGAAACTGATTAGAAACGGTGAAAGCAGGCAGTTCTCTGGTGGTGACGCCCAGGCATTAGCAATCAGTCATTCCGTTCTAGGGGGAAATGAATGATGTCTGTAAAGACCCCAGTTTGGATATGCATTTTCCATGTGACTACGTGTGTCCTTCTGGCAGATGCAAACAGTACGGCACTCTGAACACACCCTGAAGACAGCCCTCATCTCAAAGAACCCAGAGCTTGTGAAGCAGTATGAGCAGTTGGACCCCGGGGAGCAGCACTTGCTGAATGAGGCCTTCAGGCCAGACAGCGATCTCTTTGGACCCATTACTTTGCATTCACCGTCAGACTGGATCATCTCCCATCCTGAGGGTCCCCAAGACTTTGAAGAGTTTTTCAGTGATCTTCACAGAAAGAGCCCTTCTCCAGGGAAGCAGACGGTTTGCATACAGTGCATTGGTGCGTCTTGCCAATACGCTGGGTTTGGTCTTGTGATGGTGGTGTTGCCGTGGACAGTTTGCCTTGTACTTCTCATTCAAGAGGGAAGTTTTTATAATCATTTTTGACATTCGTTCCCACAGTGGAAGTTTGGTAACCAAACTGCCTTGAGAAAGAAGGTTTTGTTTTTTTCAAAAAATTTTATTTATTTATGGGCTGTGCTGGCTCTTCATAGCTGTACAGTGGCTTTCTCTAGCTGGGGCAAGCAGGGCCTACTCTAGTGGCGGTGCATGGGTTTCTCCTTGTGGTGCCCTGTTGGAGAACATGGGCTCTAGGGCAGGCGAGCCTCGGTAGTTGCAGCACACAGGCTCAGCTGTCTCTGCTCCCGAGCTACCGAGCACAGGCTCAGTAGTTGTGGCGATGGGCTTAGTTGCTCCCAGGCCTGGGGGATCTTCCCAGACCAGGGATCGAACCTATGTCTCCTGCGTTGGCAGGTGGTTCCTTACCATTGAGCCACCAGGGAGCCAGGTTTTCTTTCTAATCTGTGGTCACCTAAGTGAACGGTAAATATGTATTGAAAATTTAGAGTTAATTTGTTCCTAATTCTACATTTCTAACTGTAGACTGAGGTAAAGACTGTTCTGATCATCTCAAAATCTCTCTTTAAATTTTCTTCTGTATCTGTCATAGGATTGCTGGGAAACACCAGAAGTATCAGCGAGGAATATTTGAAATGGCTCAAGGGCTACTGTGAAGCCTTCTTCTACGGGTTGACAGTCAAACTCCTAGAGCCGATTCCTGTCTCTGCAACCAGATGTTCCTTTAGAATCAATGATAGCACACGGAACCTTCAGATTCATGCAGGTGAGCTGGACAGCCTTACAACTTGAATTGAGTAAAATGTATAGGTATATGTACACACACACACATAAATATATCTTAAACATTTTTTTTTTAATAGGGCAGATCCTGACGTTCTTAAAAAAGAAGAAACCCGAAGATGCCTTTTGTGTTGTGGGAATAACAATGATCGATCTTTACCCGAGAGACTCCTGGAATTTTGTCTTTGGACAGGCCTCTTTGACAGAAGGTATTCCTTTTTCACATTGTTGGTAGAAACTTGCTCAGCTTGAGACTCATTGTGAAAATTTTGAAAAAGGGAAAAAATTCCAGCCAATTACAGTTCAGATGATGAAGACCTTGCAGTATTTCTGGTGCCGCATCCCGCCGTAGCAGAAAGGATGCTCTTGATAGGCCCCGATGATCTGGGTCCTTCCACACCACCCCCCCCCAACCACCGCCCCCCGCCCAGCTCAGCCATTCACTGCCTGCACCACTTGGAGCTAATAATACCTGTTTCACTGTGTTGTTTTGAGATAATTTACATAAAACTGCTGATCCATAGAAAGTGTGTACTTATAGCTGACACATATATAGACATTCAGTGCAACAGATGGCGAATATAGGTAGTTCAATGACAGGGTGAATTAAATAAGGATATTTGAACTGTCATTAATGGAAGCGGAAATCCTGCTAATTGTTTTTCAGCTCTTTCCGTAGTTGTCTTGCATAGATGAAGTCACTGTGCACTGATTTATAAGTGTGTGCTTCATATCTTGTGTCTCAGAACAGACGTTTTGTTATTTATGGTCAGTTTCAGTTTTTGACTTGAAATAAGCTTAACTGTAACTCATGGGGAACCCTGCATTTTAACACTGGGGAGGAAGAGGCTCTATGAGCAAGTCATATTTTTGCCTGTTGGGGTTTTTTTTTTTTTGCCTTCTCTCTACTTCTCCCACCCTTCCATTTCTGCTCTTGTTTTTCTGCCTGCATCCCTCAGGATCTACGACAGGCTCGAAGGGGAGAAGCCCACTGAGCTGAGGGGCATGGTTGCCCGCTGGCGTTCTGGGGGCCGGAGCAGGTAGCCGCGGTGGGGCTGTGCGAGCTCCGGTTCGCAGACGGGCTGCCACCCGGCCTGGGGTGTGTGAGCCTCAGGGCGGCAGGGCAGGGAGCTCTCGCTGCCGAGGCCTTCCTGTCAGAGAGACCCGCCTCTCCGCATTCATCGGATCTGGGGCCCAGGGTGCTGTGAGGCCTCTTTTTCTACCCCTCCTTCATTCTCGTTCTCCACCTGTAGTCTTTGTAGTCCTTCAGCCCCACATCCACGAAGCACAGGGCTTCCCAGGTGACAGCAGCAGTAAGGAATCCCCCTGCCAGGGCAGGAGGTGCAGCTTAGATCCGGGTCGGGAGGATCCCCTGGAGGAGGAAATGGCAACCCACTCCAGTTTTCCTGCCTGAACAATCCCACGGACAGAGGAGCCTGGCGGGCTGCAGTGTTCGGGGTTGCAAAGAGCTGGACACAGCTGAGCGAGTGAGCACGAGCGAGTCCACACCCGCACCCGCCCGCCCGGCCACCACGACCTGTTAGTGCACTCCCTGAGAGGCTCGGTCCGTGCTGTCCTGCTTTTTTTTTTGTACGAGCCTTCTATCGGAAAAAAGAGTGAAGCAAAACATTGTACGAAACAAATCTTTTGTTTCATACAAAAACATTGTACGAACCATTAAAAAATTTTAAACTATTTATCTAGATTTTGTTAACCAGTCTATCTTATGCATTCGAGGAGGTCAAGAAGCATTCTCCCCAAGTGTTTCTGCTTAATTCCTTTTTTCCCCCCAATAAGTTTCTTAAATTTTGCATGACATGAGAGAAGATGTAGTGAGGGAGCAGGGTGTTGTGCCCTGCGGTGAGGGGCTCTCCTTACTGCAGGTGACTTTGTTTTCGGCAGGTTTATAAAGATTGGTGTTTTAAAATTGAGAAATATTTAATTACTAAAGGAAATAATGTAGGATTATTAGAAGAAAAAAATTTCTTGCTCAAGGTATTATGGGCTTCCCTGGTGGCTCAGTTGGTCAAGAATCTGCCTGTAATGCAGGAGACCTGGGTTCGATCCTTAGGTTGGGAAGATCCCCTGGAGAAGGAGAGGCTGCCCACTCCAGTATTCTGGCCTAGAGAATTCCATGGACTGTCCATGGGGTCACAAAGAGTTGGACAGGACTGAGCGACTTTCACTTTCAAAGGTGTTGTAGTGAAATGTGCCCACCTTTGTTTGGTCAAAGGAAGTCACTTGAGAGTGAGTAGGTTTAGTTTTTTCCTAACTTCTAGAATGCCCTCTTCCCTATATTTCAAATATGGAGGTGGGATGAGACGCATTCTTTTTGAATCAAATTTAGGTTTGACAAACTTACTGTGAATTCATTTCCTTATCAAAAAAGTTCCTTATTGCTTTCAAACTAGCAACTAAAAGAGAAGCCTACGTGAAAGAGGCCGTGTAGCCAGCTGGACTGTAAAGCAGCCGGCCCTGTAGCGTGAGTTGTGTGTGTCTGTTCCCCGTGTACAGAGATGGCTGAGACTAGCTGAAGTGTCACAGGAAGTCAGTTACAGGCGTGTTTGTTCTGGTCACTGGCGCCAGCAGTAGAGAGAGCTGTGCTGTTTACAGATGGGAGGACGGGGAGGTTCTTCAGTCTGAAAGCGGGGTCCAAGCGTGGTCTCCAAGGTGTTGGAGAGCAGCAGCAGGCAGAGGGAAGAGAGAAGGACAGGGAGGGGCCTGCCGGGAGACCCGTTGCCCGCAGTCTTCCAGAGCGCGCGTAAGCGCCCGTGGTCCTGACACCCGCTGCTCCTTTGGGTACTTGGTTGGGCCGATTTAAGAAAATGGGTGGTGTTTTTTTGGCTACCCCACGAGGCTTGCAGGATCTTAGTTCCTCAAGCAGGGATTGAACCCAGGTCCTTAGCAGTGAAAGTGCAGAGTCTAAACCACTGGACTGCCAAGGAATTCCTGAGAAAATAACTTATTTTATGGGGAAAAAGAAAACAAACTCTCTGGAACTTTCTTTTTCTGAAGAATTTGACCTCAAGACCTCTGAGTTGTACAGAGCAGAGCAGGTTGGACGGCAGAAGACTGAGGAATCTGGGCCAGAAGTCCCCTTGGTGGGCAGACCTCCCTGAGCCTGGGGGCTGCGTGCCTGCCCCGGCCAGGTGCCCAAGCGGGCTCTTAACTGGTAGTTCCCCCAGAGGAGGGAACCTTCCTCTCACCCTGGGCTGACCTGTCGTCTTCCCCCAGGTGTGGGCATATTCAGCTTTGCCAGGTACGGCACGGACTTCTACAGCTCACACTACAAAGGCAAAGTGAAGAAGCTGGAGAGGAAGTCTTCGAGTGACTACTCGGTGTTCGACGACTATTACCTTCCCGAGGTCTCCAGTGTGCTGCTCCTCCGCTCATGCAAGGTGGGTGGTTCAAGCGGTGCATCAGCAGTGGCTTTTAAGGGATCGGAGTCCTTTGACTTTATATACCCCCAGTCCTAAAGGTCACCTTGTCAGTGACTTGGTGTCGTGAATACACTTTTGGTGGATATCGCTTGACTGAAGTTATCAATAAAAACAATTTAAATGGGGACACTCTCATAGTGACATGTACAGAATCTGGGCCTGTTTTATGTCCTGTAACACACAGCCTTACCTGTACCTACCTCATTTCTGTTAGCTTAATTCCAGAATTCATGGTCATCAAGTCAGGCTGCCCCACCACCAGCCCCCCAAGCCTGCAGGACCCCTGCACCCTGGTTTCCCTTCCTGGAGAACAGGCCTTCCCTTGGGCCTCCGCCAGCTCCCTCCCCTAGACTTCCCTCCCCTGGGGCTCCGGGTCACCTCCTGCAGCTGATGGTCCTGCTGCTTGTTCCTGATGCCTTCCCCGCCCTGCTCTGGAAAGCCTGTCTCCTCGTGTCTGTCTGCTTCATGGCCAGAGACACCGGCTGTGTGTTGGGGTCAAGAACAACACCTGGTGGAACGATGGTTTCTAAGTACAACTGACCCTTAAGCAGCATGGCTTTTAGCCTCTTGGGCCCACTCACACAGGTGTCTCTCTGACTCCATAAGTACCGCCATCCCGCGTGGCCCGGGGAACCGTGGGTGCAGAAGGCTGGCTGTAAAGCTGGAGCAGAGTCTGGACTGTGTGGGGCGTGGGGTGGGGGCTCACTGTGCCTTCCCTGCCTTGACCACTTGTCCTGCAGATCGAGCCCCTCCCCTCCCCTGCTGCCCCGGCATCTGGGGGAAGGGCCAGAACTGAATTTCAGCGGGTCTCTGTCTAGACCCATGGCCTCCACCAGGGTGAGTTTGCCACCCTGGGCATGTTGGACAAGCCTGCAGACTTCTGGTTGTCACAGCTGGGGAGGGGTGCTGCTGGCATCCAGGGGGTAGCGGCACCCCCCAACCCCCGGCCCTGCCAAGGAGTGACCCATGGTGTCCGCGGGGGAGGTGCACAGAGAGGAGGGCGGGAGACGTGGGCAGGTGAGGGCCCAGCGAGCAGGTTCTGTGGATCTGCTCCTGGACGAGCTCGCCTTGCTGCCGCTGACGCGGGCGCCTCCGTGTGGCTGTCTTGCAGACTCTGACCCATGAGATCGGACACATCTTTGGCCTCCGGCACTGCCAGTGGCTGGCCTGCCTGATGCAAGGCTCCAACCACCTGGAGGAAGCCGACCGGCGCCCGCTGGACCTCTGCCCCATCTGCTTACGCAAGCTGCAGAGCGCCGTCGGCTTCCGGCTCAGAGACCGGTACAAAGTAAGTGGGGAAGTGGTTACTTAAGGAGCAAGCGACCATTTTCTATTAGGCCCTTCTCTGAAGGTGATTTATCAGAGGAAGTTAGTGCAGAGGTAAGCAGGATGCTGTGGTTTAAAAAAAATGCAAAGAAATATCAACAGCTTTGACTTGCCTTATGCTTAGACCCCACTGAGACTTGGTGAAGAGGTTTCTGCATTTGCTGTTTGTTTAGGGCCAGAGAGCTTGCCTTTGCAGAACAGAGTAAAATACTGAAGAGCAAAATTCATGTTTAAAAACTAGAACTAAAACAAAAACTAAAACTATGTGGAGGTGGTTTATCTTTCCAAATGTGGGGCAGGAGTGTGATATTCATTAGGAGGAAGGGATAGTGTTGAGGAGGAAAGAATGTCCCTACATCCACAGGTGCCCACAAACATGTCAGTGTATGCCGCGTACCTGCGTGGGTATGACCACCCACATGGGTGACTGCAGTCCCTGTCTGCACATGTGTCTTCGCGTATGCGTGCCTGCCAGCCCAGTGTGTACACGTCCCCATGCACACACTGCAGTGCCTCGTGGAACCCTTGGCAAGTTGAGAAAATAATCATTCTCCCACCTTCAAAAACCCATGTCATCCCTTCTCTCCTCTCCTCTCCCGTGTGTCCTGTGACTGACCCGTGTGCTCACAGTGGGCGTGGTTCTGGTGCACACCCTTTGACGAGCGTGGTCTCTCCTTCACGGCCGTCTCTATGAGGTGGAACATCTTTGTGGGGGGCATCAGTCACCCACTGAGATTCCATGATTTGGGAGATCCTGTTTTTCTCTTGCCTGAGTCTCTTCTGTGATTTGTTCAAAGATGTGTCTCTGATTTTCCAGGCGCTGGTCAGGTGGATTGATGCCGAGTCCACCGACACTCCTAGAGTTACTCCAAAACACAGTCGTGAGGAGCTGGTAACTTTGCCAAAACCTGTGGAAGCCTTTAAAGAGTGGAAGGAGTGGATCACAAGATGCCTGGCTGTTCTCCAGAAATAAGGACCTTCAGTAGGAATAATTCAAATAAACATGTGCACATCATGCTTTCGTTTGGAGGGAGTACTTCATTGGAATAAACTGATTCTGCGTTGTGTCTGGGCAGTGGAGTGGAGGTTTTTTTTTAACAGCACCTGAACTTTGAACCATGGCTCATTTAGAATAAAAACTCAAAACTCTCTTCTCTCTTAGCCTGGTCTGTGGCAGCCAGTGCGTCATTTCCATTCTTCATATGTGTTAATATCTCATGAGAGGTTAGGACCAGGGGAAGTTAGTAAGTAAACAGATCCTGTGAAAATAGCTATCTCTGACCTAAGAAAGGGTTTCCAAGGAACATCATTTCTGGGGGTTGATTTCTGGCTCAGTTTTTAGAAAGAGGTGCCCCCGTCTGCTGACCCTGCCACATCACCCTCCATTCACATGCCTTCTGCTTTTCTGCAAACTCTTCCAGCCTTGGGCCCACTGTGCCTCTTTTTTTCCTTTGCTAATCGTTAGCTGATCCCTGAAAGAAGCAACAGCTCACTTCAGTTTTTAGCAGCCCGACATGGGAGCTCCTCCTGGGGAGTATTTCCAGGCGGCACTGACGGTGCCCATCCTGCCCCACTGATGGTGCTTGTGGGGACGCCGCTGTTCTCAGCTTTCACAGACGGAGTCCTTTGCCAGGGGTCTTGCAGATAATGTGTCGCGATTGTCAGCCAGTCCGAGCTCATACTGCTCGCTGGCACGACAGGCCAGCAAATCGAGAGATGAGTTTCAGGGGCAAGCAATAGTGACTCGTCAGAAAGCCAGCAGACCGAGAAGATGGTGGACTCGTGCCCAGCAGAGTTAGAACTCAGGCGGCTTTTGTACTAAAAGGGAGGCGGGTGTGGGGGGTTGTTGCAGCTTCTTGGTGTCTGCATCCTTTGCTCTGGGAGCTGTCCACTTAAGTCACATGACCACCTTACAAACCTCCAACACGACGGATGCTACTTTCTGTTCTGCAGCTTTTCCTCTGTATATGAACAGAAAAGTGTTACACTTTCAAAGGTCAGAGCCTTGGAAACGCTCTGCTGCGTATTTCAGGCCACAAGCCTTTTCTTCTGAACGCACTTTGGGGGCCTGTGGGATCTTCGCTCCCCCACCAGGGCTGGAGCCTGCGCCCCCTGCAGGGGGAGTTTGGTCTTAACCACGGGTCTGCTGAGAGGTGCCCAGCATTCTTGGCAGCAATGGCAAGAGAGCACAGAGGTTAAAGGAAAGGAAACTGTTCCAACGTGGACTCACATTTGCTCTTCCCTTTTACACAGTGGTGCTTGTAGTTGTGTGTGCTGCATTTTTTTCTTGAAGCCTAGAGCAGGTGCTGGGTTTATTCCTGCAGTAAGCTCCCATTCCTTTGCGTTGATGTTTACCTGAGTGAGGGGCAGCGTGGGGCCGGTTACCTGTGCATCTGCCAGAGATGCTCACATCCGGCTGGGAACACGGGCTGGATGTCCAGGTGGGGAACAGGTTCAAAATTTAAGACCGGACAGACTGCTGGATCCGGGAAATTTAGACGCTAGAGCAAATCACGTGACCGTATGCCGGCAGACAGGAGTTCCCACTTCTCATTTAACCTGGAGGGTGAAACTAAAGGTAATCTTTATTTTCCACCGTTTTCGCCTGAATCCTAGCACTGTTATTATTTACGCAGCATGATTTAAAGCACATTTTAGAACCAAATCAATGGCTTCGCCTCCAGTCTCCTGCTCGGTGAACCTCTAGTCATTTAGAAAACGGTGGTTTGTCATTAGAACTAGTTGGTGGGCAGAGACCAGGTCGTCTAAGAAACACTGCAAAGGGGACCCATGCAGCATGGACTCTGATGGATCCGCTGTGAGCTTTACTTCCGCCCGGAGGTACCTGCTTTAGGGCTTCTCCATTCCCCTCAGTTTCCCTTCACTGCCCTGCAGGGTGAGCAGTGTTAGTCCCGCAGGTCAGCTTCAGTTGCGAACCTAAAAGGACTCAGATCCGACGAACTGTGTACGGGGCGGGGTTTCAGCTGTTCGGTGAAGACAGGAGTCTGTCCGCGCTGACTGCGCGGAGACCAGCAACCAGGTCTGTTACACCGGCCCCTCCCGTCGCAAGCGGCAGCTCTGGCGTCTACTCTGCGATCCTCCCTTGGGTGTTATTTGTCACCAATGATTGCATTGCATTTACTTTTGGAACACTTCTTAGGGTTAAGTTAAACAATATAATTTGTTTCTTGCAATTAAAGTTAAGACACTATGGATAAGTGTTTGTAGTTTTTAAAAATGATTCTCAATGACAAAAACCTATGCAGTTTTTGCTCTGCAAACGCTGAACCAACAAGGTATTTGAGAAGAAAGAGTAATTTTCCACCGTGTGAACACCATTCTAGAAAACTGAGTCCGAAGCGTTCCCGGCGGCGCCCAGGGACTTAGCAGGGTCCCTCGGGTCACGGGAAGGCTCGGGGTTCAAGTTCAGGCCGCGGGGACTCGACGGGGAGGCCGAGCTCCGTCCGGAGATGCCCGCGCCGCGAGCGCGCGCGCCCGCATCCCGGTCCCGCGCCGCCCCCCGCGGCCCTCCCCTCCCCCGCCCCCCGCAGGAAGCGCCCGGCAGCTTCCGCCCAGGGCGCCCGGCCCGGACCGCACCGGACAGCACCGGACCGCACCGGACCGCCGGGCGCGGCGGACGTCGCCGCGGCGGGACCGGACTCGACCCAGCAGAACGGAGCGCAGCCGCGCGGGGGCGCGGGGCGCGCGCAGAGCCGGGAGTGCGTCTGTGCGGGCCCGGCCGGGCGAGGCCAGGCCTCTGCGCGTCAACCCTGCCCACTCCTCGGTGCCCGTGGGTCCTCAGAGCCGCTCCGGGCCCTGCGCCGTTCCTGGGAGCCCGTGAGCGCGTGCGGACAGAGGCGGTGACATTCACGTGATGGTGTAGCAGCGGCCCTCCGCTTCGCCCGTGTTATCAACAGGTGACCCGCGCGAGCTCCCTGAGGTATGTTACATGCCGTGTGTGCGTGGGGGGTGTCGGGGCGCCGGGGCAGGGGGCGAACTAAGACGGGTCTCTTGGCAGGTTTATGTTTTATATGTAGTGTTGTTTGTCATCGCGGTACTGTGCGCTGCTCTTTGGGCCAGATTCTCTACTACCGGCGAGTTTGGACCTTAAACCGCATCGCTCCTGCTGCGCCGCCCCCAGCCCTGATAACCACCGTTCTGTTCCGTTTCTAGCAGCTCTGCTCTTTTCGGCCCCAGACGTATGTGATGTCCCGCAGTGTTTGTCTTTCTCCGTCTGACTTACGTCACTTTACATTATATTCTCAGACTAGGCCTTCAGATTCCGTCTGTATTTTGCTGGGACGCTGCGTCTGGGTTCCCGGTGGCCGCAGGTCAAGCGGCGGGCGGGTCCGATGGCTCCTGGCTGCCGTGTTGGACGGTGCGGTGCTGTTACGACCCATTTCCAGTCTGCGTGGGAACGTGTCCCTTTGAAGTGGAATTAACAGGAGAGTGAGGCTTTTGGAAGGAAAAGGTTGCGGGGTCTTCAGTGTGTGCAGACAGTGTTCATATCGGCTGAAAGCTGGGGGTCCCTGTGAAGGTTTCTGGATTCCCCATGAGTGTGCTTTGGGGACCTGCTGTGATTCCCTGGAACAGATGGTGGTTTTTGGTTTTTGTTTTTTTTAACTCTCTCTTTCCATTGCCAAGGGCCTGGTGCGTCCTTTTCAGTTTTGGAAAGTGAAGTTGCAAAGTGTGAATAATGTGGTTCAAGCTCAGGCTTGTGTGAACTTGTGTGTAGTTCCACCAACAGCAGAGATGAGCCCAGATCTCCCTCACTTCCAAGTTCTGCTTTGCCTTCACTATGCTGCATGACCTCATAAGGATAGCACCAGAAGCAGGAGACTTAACTGATTTTTTTCAGATTGTTTATAGAAGAGGTTGAAAGATTAAACTTTCTCTCAGCCTCTTTTCAAGTGGGACCCTCTGGGGCTGCTCAAAGTCAGAAATCCCAGTGCCTTGCTGTAACGCCAAAGAGAGAGACTCAATACAGAGAAAAGCACTTGCTACCAGTTGAGCCACAGCGGGAAGGACGCGGCCTTGAGGGAATTCCCTGGAGGTCCTTGCTTAGGACTCCAGTCTTTCACTGCGGAGGGCCCGGGTTCAGTCCCTGGTGTGGGAACTAGGATCCTGCAAGCTGCCTGGTGTGGCGAAAAAAAAAAAAAAAAAAAAGCAATAGAGACATCATGAAAGGAAAAAAGTCTACCAGAAGATAGCTCATGCTGTGTTGTCATTTCAGTTGTGTCTGATTCTTTGTGACACCATGGACTGTAGCCTGCCAGGCTCCTTTGTCCATGGGATTGATTCTCCAGGCAAGAATACTGGAGTGGGTTGCCATGCCCTCTTCTAGGGAATCTTCTTGACCCAGGAATGGAACCCATGTCTCTTAATGTCTTCTGCACTGGCAGGCGGGTTCTTTACCACTAGCACCACCTGGGAAGCCCCAGGAAAACGGCTTAAGTCCAGCAGGCTCCAGTTCATAGGATTGCAGAGTCAGACAGACACAGCTGCAGTGACTTAGCATATATGTATGCATGTATATAGAGTAAATTCTGCACCAGCGATATGTTTACATTCACAGCTCTCCAATCATAAGTCTTTCTATCTGCAGGATGATTGGTTCCAGAATTAAGACCCCCTGCCCCGAGCCCCACAATACCAAAATCCATGGATGTTCACGTCCCTTCTGTACAATGGTGTATAGTATTTGTGTATTTCCTATGCACATGCTCCAGGATACTTTAATCACCCTTAGATTACTTATAATACCTAATACAATATAAATAGTTGTAAATAAAGTGTAAATGCTATTTAGTTGCCAGGTGTGCAGGAAATTCAAGTTTTGCTTTTTGGAACTTTCTGGAGTGTTTTCAAGCTGGTTTTAGAAAAGGCAGAGGAACCAGAGATCAAATTGCCAGTATCCGCTGGATCATTGAAAAAACAAGAGAGTTCCAGGAAAACATCTATTTCTGCTTTATTGACTATGCCAAAGCCTTTGACTGTGTGGATCACAATAAACTGTGGAAAATTCTTAAAGAGATGGGAATATCAGACCACCTGACCTGCCTCTTGAGAAATCTGTATGCAGGTCAGGAAGCAACAGTTAGAACTGGACATGGGACAACAGACTGGTTCCGAATAGGAAAAGGAGTACGTCAAGGCTGAATATAGTCACCCTGGTTATTTAACTTATATGCAGAGCACATCATGAGAAACGCTGGGCTGGAAGAAGCACAAGCTGGAATCGAGATTGCTGGGAGGAAAAAAACAAAAAGATTGCTGGGAGAAATATCAATAACCTCAGATATGCAGATGACACCACCCTCATGGCAGAAAGTTAAGAAGAACTAAAGAGACTCTTGATGAAAGTGAAAGAGGAGCGTGAAAAAGTTGGCTTAAAAGCTCAACATTCAGAAAACTAAGATCATGGCATCTGGTCCCATCACTTCATGGCAAATAGATGGGGAAACAGTGGAAACAGTGGCTGACTTTATTTTTCTGGGCTCCAAGATCACTGGGGATGGTGATTGCAGCCATGAAATTAAAAGACGCTTACTCCTTGGAAGGAAAGTTATTACCAACCTAGACAGCATATTAAAAAGCAGAAATATTACTTTGCCAACAAAGGTCTGTCTAGTCAAGGCTATGGTTTTTCCAGTGGTCATGTATGGATGTGAGAGTTGGACTATAAAGAAAGCTGAGTGCTAAAGAATTGATGCTTTTGAACTGTGGTGTTGGAGAAGACTCTTGAGAGTCCCTTGGACTGCAAGGAGATCCAACCAGTCCATCCTAAAGGATCCTGATCAGTCCTTGGTATTCATTGGAAGGACTGATGCTGAAGCTGAAACTCCAGTACTTTGGCCACCTGATGCAAAGAGCTGACTCATTTGAAAAGATCCTGATGCTGGGAAAGACTGAAGGCAGGAGGAGAAGGGGACAATAGAGGATGAGATGGCTGGATGGTATCACTGACTCGATGGACATGGGTTTGGGTGAACTTTGGGAGTTGGTGATGGACAGGGAGGCCTGGCGTGCTGCAATTCATGGGGTCAGAAAGTCGGACCCGACTGAGCGACTGAACTGAACTGAACTGAAATGTTGTTGCCGTTTGGTTGGTTAGTTGGCTCCTCAGCTGTGGAACCAGCATATACAGAAGACTGATGCCTGCCCTAGAGGTGCTTTCTTTCACAGTTTGTTTAGTCTCCAATGGACTTATATTTTCTTCCTCAGAGTGGACCTGCCATAGTAGGGCATTACCGGGAGCCCTTTGAGGCTCATCTTTGAAAAATCAATGAAAACTGAGAAACCCACTAAATCATCCGTTCAGCTGCATTTTTTGAGCATCACCTACTATGTGCCAGAGCCTACTCAAAGCCTTGGGAGTATATCAGTGAGTAAAACAACTGCTGCCTTGATTGGGCTTCCCTGATGGCTCAGTTGGTAAAGAATCCACCTGCAATGCAGGAGACCTTGGTTCGATTCCTGGGTCAGGAAGATCCACTGGAGAAGGGAGAGGCTACCTTACTCCAGCATTCTGGCCTAGAGAATTCCATGGACTGTATAGTCCGTGGGGTCGCAGAGTCGGACACGACTGAGCGACTTTCACTGTCGCCTTGATTGGGGGTGGGATGGGAGAGAGGCTGGGGGGCGGTGTATGTGTACATACAGCTGCTTCACATCATCACACAGCAGAAACGAACAGCACTGTAAAGCAACTATTCTCCGATTTAAAAGGTAGCATCTCCCTTAACGATAAAGAATGAGTAAACAAATGCTGATGTAAGATCGGAGGGGTAGAAGCTAGTGCTGTGTCTGTTGGTGCTCAGGCGTGCCTCCTCGGGGGGGACGTCTGGGCAGGGGCGGGGGACGGAGGGGAGGGGAGGCTCGTGCACACGTCAGGGGCGGGCGGACCAGGCCAAGGGGACCACACTCGCTGAGGCCTGAGGCCTGAGATTTCAAGGAGCAATAACAAAGCCAGTGCAGCCAGCGTGGCAGAACCCTGGTTTTGGGGCTACAATCTGCCCCAGGCAGGGCCTGGGGAGCCCAGTCAAGGATTTGTAGCTTGTGAATGGGATCGGGTATGACTTGTGCTTTTGCACAAGTTAGGATTGTTGCAAGGCCTCTCTGCGGAAAAGGGAGGCCAGGGCGGTCGGGGTGGAAGTGGGCACGCCAGCTAGAAGGTGACCAGTCCTCCGGCTTGGATCACACTGACGGTGGGCAGCTGGCGGACTTGGCAGAGACAGTCTGGCTATGGGTATAGTTAGAAAGCAGAGTCAGTAGGATCTGTGGAGGAAGGAGCAGGTCTGGGGAGGAGCACAGGGCCTCCGCTGAGGGCAGGTTAAGCGGGCTGCGGCACGGTCTGGAGGTCAGCGCGGGAGTCAGGGCTGGGGAGAGTCCCCGGGATTTCTCTGGCGGCCCAGGGCTTAAGACTCCGTGCTTCCAGGGCACGGGCCAGGGTTCCGTCCCGCCCACGTGGCTGCACCGTGATCAAGAGATAAAAATAAACGATTATTATTATTATTTTTTTAAAGGGAGTCCCCATGCAGAGACAGGAACGTTTGGGTCAGATTCTAGGGGGTAAGTTGCTAGTCTCGTTAGTGTGTGTATCGTCTTCTTGAGTTGCTGGAAAGGTAGATAAATAATAATATAAATTCATGGCCACAATTTGTATTTTTCCCAGTAATCTGAGGTGAGCTGTATTTTATTTCAAGCTTTTTCCTTTATACTGGAGTAGCCAATGAACAGTGCTGGGGTAGCTTCAGGCGGACAGCACAGGGACCCAGCCGCGCGTATACATGGGCCTGTTCAGGTGAGCTGCATTTTAAAGCCTTTATAGATAGCGTTCTGGGGGTCGGTTTTCCTAGCCCGTTTCCCCTCGAGGAGATCCGCAGCCGCTGTGGTCACTGTGATTTGGCTGTGAGACTTCTTACATGAAAACTGAAATTTTGTAAGTTCCCGACCTTGACACCTTGTTTTGCACCATCAGGCAGTCATGACAGACCCTGAACACCAGAGGGAGCCAGTTTCCTTAGTTATGCAACAGTGCCGTCCACCTGCTGGACTGGGCTCCTATTAAAGATAAATCTGGAGACCGGGACGGGTTCTTTTTTCCCAACGCGATGTATACTCATGGGAGTGACCACTTAGCATGTTCAGTCTGTAGGTCGGGAAGATCCCCTGGAGAAGGAAACGCAACCCACCCCATTATTTTTGCCTGGAGAATCCAATGGACAGAGGAGCCTGGTGGGCTACAATCCATGGGGTCGCAAAGAGTCAGACACAACTGAGCGTTAACATATACCATGTTGGAATTGTCTTTATGTTGGTGGTTTTAATGAATGCTCATAACCTTTTAGAATTTTAAGGGCAACGCCTTCTAAACTAGGCATACTCATGACCCCGTATCTGACACGACTTCTGACATGACTTAGAACCTGAACAGAACATACCTGGGAGCTTTTAAAAGTGAGGATTCATGGTCACTTCTGATTTAGAACATTTGAGAAGGAGTACAGAAGTCTAGGTGTAATAAATACCTCTAGGCGGCTTGAGTGGATGACTGGACAATGAGAACTTCGAGTTAGAATCCATTTCCTATTTTATCACCAGGTATTAAGATAAAGGAAAGGGAGATAAATGCACAAAAGCTGGGAATTCCCTGGTGGTTTTTTAAAAAAGCATAAATGCTACATTTACATGTTATTGGAGTAGAAAATTGATAACCTTGTTTAAAAGCTTGGAAACATTGATTCAGAGATGCATTTCATTTGTCTTAAAAGAGCACATGATCTAAAAAAAAAAGAGCACATGATCTTAACTCATTTTAACCACTGGATCAATTTTATTTTGGGGAAGAAAATAGTCTATATTTGTAGTGAAATTATCTAGTCAGCAAGGTGGAAGCCAGGCCGCCTTAATCACGGGAAGTGAAACGTGATGCCAGGCTGGCAGCTGTTTGATCCTTCCTGCCTCTGGCACCTGTGACCTGAGGCTCACTTTGACCACGATGGTCTTTTCCCATTAGTCAGGACTGCTGGTGTTCAGTCACTGTGTCACGCCTGACTCTGCGACCCCAGGGACTGCAGCACGCCAGGCTTCCCTGTCCTTCACCGTCTCCGGGAGCTTGCTCAAACTCATGTCCGTGCCATCCAACCATCTCACCCTCTGTCGTCCCCATTTCCTCCCGCCTTCCATCTTTCCCAGCATCAGGGTCTTTTCTCATGAGTCATCTTTTCACATCAGGTGGCCAAAGTATTGGAGCTTTAGCGTCAGCATCAGTCCTTCCAGTGAATATTCAAGGTTGATTTCCTTTAGGATGGACTGGTTTGATCTCCTTGCGGTCCAAGGGACTCTCAAGAGTCTTCTCCAGCACCACAATTGGAAAGCATTAATTCTTTGGTGCTCAGCCTTTTTTATGGTCCAACTCTCACATCCATATATTGACTACTGGAAAAATCATAGCTTTGACTATACAGACCTTTGCTGGCAAATAGGCTGTCTAGGTTTGTCATAGCTTTTCTTCCAAGGAGTAAGCATCTTTTAATTTCCTGGCTACAGTCACAAAATGCAGTGATTTTGGTATCCAATAAAATAAAATCTGTCACTGTGTCCACAGTCTCCCCATCAGGACTGTTAGTTTACAGTCTGCCACTGGTGGTACCTGTGTGATGGTGTCACAGATGCCGTGGGGCGGTCCACAGGCCAGAGACAACGCATGGCCGATTTTTCGACAGCCTTCGAACTAAGCATGGTTTTTGTATTTTTATGTGGTTGAAAAAAAACAGTATTTCATAGTGTGTGAAAAGTTTATGGAATTCAAATTCCAGGATCCGTGAATTAATTTAAAAAAATTTTTGGAGGATGATTACTTAACAATATGGTGGTGGTTCTGCCATACATCGACGTGACTCTGCCATGGCTGTACGTGTCCCCCATCCTGAACCCCCCTCCCACCTCTCCCCCGCTTCCCTCCAGGTTGTCCCAGAGGTTGTGCCCTGCTTCATGCATCAAACTTGCACTGGTCATCTATTTTACATATGGTAATAAACATGTTTCAGTTGCTATTCTCTCAAATTGTCCCACTCTTACCTTCTCCCCCAGAGTCCCAAAGTCTATTCCTCACATCTCTGTCTCTTTTGCTGTCTCGCAAATAGGATCATTGTTACCGATTTTCTAAATTCCATCTATTTGCGTTAATACACTGTATTGGTGTTTCTTTGACTTCACTGTGTAATAGGCTCCAGATTCATTCACCTCATTAGAACTGACTCATATGTGTTCCTTTTTATAGCTGAGTAGTATTCCATTGTGTATATGTACCACAACTTCCTCATCCACTCGTCTGCCGATCTGGGTTGCTTCCGTGTCCTAGTCACTGTGAACAGCGCTGCGACGAACACCGGGGTCCACGTGTCTCTTTCACACGCATTGACTCTTATTGAGGCCGCCATGCTCATTCATTTACATTTTGTCTGTGGCTCTTCTTGCCCTGCAGAGGCAGGGCTGAGTATCTGTGACTGAGCCTGTGGGGCCCTCAAAGCCTTTAGTAGTTCCTGTCTGGAATTTAACAGAAAGTTTTCATGGACCCCTGACGTACAGAGGTCATGCTGTTTCCTGACAGATTAGAGTGGTTCTTAGGCCTGTTCTGTAACTACATATGGTTAGTCTGAACTATTTACAGTTACTAGTTTTTGGGTTTTTTAAAAATATTTATTTGGTTGCACTGCTTCTTGGTTGGGGCATGCAGAATCTTTAGTTCCAACATTCAAACTCTTAGTTGCAGCATGTGGTATCTATTTCCCTGACCAGGGATTGAACCTGGGCCCCTTGCATTGGGAGCTTGGAGTCTTAGCTACTGGACCGCCAGGGAAGTCCCAGTTTTCACTTGTTGCTTTTGATGGGCTTAGCTATCATTCTGTGGTCACTGGATCATTTCATTCATTCGTTGTTCATTTATGAAATAATGACATTCAGCAAACACATCTTAGAACCATTTATGTGTCTCTAGTACAGTTAAAAGATTTTGTAGAAAAGGTTTGAAAAATGTTAAACAAATCCTCCCTGAGTTTTTAAAACCTTTGTTGGACCCAACAATGAACGCTGAGGTGTCAATGGAAAACGAACCACTCCCTCTAAATAAAAAAGCCATACATTTATTGCAAATCTAGAAGTACCAGAATGTCACAGAATACAGAACAAATCAGCAATCCTGTTTTCATTTTCTTCCAAACATGTAAAAACCTCGATTACTGACATACTGAAATTGGCATACGTTTTTTTTTCCCCATGCACTTAACAGAATGGACGTCTTGAGCAGATTGCTCTGAAACCAGTTATAAATATTAAATTGTATCGAACATTCATAGTAAAAAATGTAGTAAAGTGCTGAAGTCGTGAAGCCGCAAACGTGCCACAAGCTGCGAGTCCCTCCGGGCAGTGACGTCTGCCCCGCCTGCCTCGTCCCAGCTGTGTCGGTCTTGGACGGACACTCCGGCCTCCTCCCTGCCCTCCCCAGAGTCTACGGATTGTCCTATTTCTGTGGCTGATCCGACGCTATACAAAAGCGTAGCAGGCGGTGGTGAACTATGCCACTTTCACTTCAGTGCAGAGAAACATTCAAGCTTGTGTGTACCTGGAACCAAACTAGGCTTGTTAGATTTTTTTTCCCCCTGAGTTGTCAAAAATGAACAGTAAAATGAGTAAAGATGGGGCAGCGGTTCTGACCATCCCCTGCAGAGTGAGATTCAGGACACATGAGTACAGCCCACCTGCTCCCCTCATAACCTGCCCTTTTACAAAAGAAAAAAAAACGTGCACATGAGAAATGCGGTCCGTGTAGTGTGACGCCGAGAAAACCAGCGGCCGGCTCCCCTGGAGACCCCGCAACACACAGCAGCCACGCTCTCTAGGACGCAGCTCGTGCGGCGAGGCAAGCGCGTCTGCTGGCCCGTGTGAGGCACAGAAACGCTGCAAGAGTGAGGTCGTAAGAAAGCGAATGTTTCAACAATTCAATGAGATATAATTCTGATCAAATGAGATCCTCAAGTATTTTTAGGTGATAAAACAAGTCATTTAAAAAAGCTAAGGCGATTTGCTGTTCATCCCCCCTCCCCTTTAAATCACACACCATTGCCATTCAACTGAAGAATCCTTACAACTTGGCCTTTTAGAGAGTAACTTTACGAGTTGAGAGGCGTGTCAAGGATTGCAGAAAGGAGGTAAAAATTCTGCTTATGTCTCAGACTTTCTTTCTTTTGATTACTTTATTCATTCTAGAATAACTTAATAATAAATAGTGGTTTAAATTAAAGACACGACAATCACATATTTCTGAATAATTAAAAAGCAATAGGAAATTCATTTCTGAGTGCCATGCTGTGTGTTCTGTATTGAAATGCTTCTGGTAAGTGACTGGCCGCACAAAGAAGTGGTCGTCTTCACATTTCTGAAGTTCAAGTTACGTATATTTTAAAACATTTCCATTTACTGGCCAAAGGTTTGGTCTTAAATTGTACTTTGTTTCCATGGAATATCTGGAAAATTCAGAGGCCCTAATGTGTTAATGGAAACCTCAGAATTTTTTTTTTTTTTAGAATTTTTCAAAGGATTTTAAACAATTTGTTCATAGTTCTGAAAATGAGGAATTTTTAAATGATGTAAGTTTTTTTTGTTTGTTTTGAGTGGCCTATTTCATTTCAGTGGCCTGAGCCAGATGTCATTTTCTATGATAGTAGCTTATCAAATGTGAGAGCTCTTCAAACCACTTTGCCAATTCATGTCCCTATTTTAAAGTCGGAATGTGACCCAGACTCCTGTGTGTCTTTGTGTTGCTCCTGAATCCAGCCAGGCTGATGTACAGAAAAGTGTTCCACCGTTTTTGTTTTGGCATAAAAAACAAGCAAAAAAGAAAACTTACAAGAAGAAAAAAAGAAGGATGTTGGTAGTGGTTCACGCATACATTCCCTTTGAAATGCAGTGGGAAAGCGGTAGGGTGGTGCGCCCTCCTAGCCCCGGACGCGGGCGCGGGTGTCAGACGGGCTCCGTCCCCACAGGGGCTCTGTGCTCCGTCTTTCCCAGGTCCATCTCCAGAAAGTCTTCAGGGATGTCCTGCAACACTTTCCCGCGGGGACCCTCGGCCGTGCCCTCCTGGGCTCGGGGCCGGCGGCACAGCCCCCGCTTGCAGGGTCTCACGAGGGCAAGGCACACGGCGGCCACCAGCATCCCGGCCGCGCAGGAGTAGAAGGCTCTGCTGTAGATCCTGCTCTGGTCCACCAGCAGACCTGCGGGGGCAGTGGGCGTCAGCCGCGCAGACCCCGCCCCGCCCCGGGCTCCCGAACCCCAGCTGACATCCTCTCCTGGAAGGAAAGAGCTCTCTGATCTTTGCCCTGGTCCACCTCAGGTCACTGGGGTGATAAGATGTGTAATCATAGTAACCTCAAGGACTTGTGTCCAGTCCAAGATATAAAACGGGGCTTCCCAGGTGGCGCTAGTGGTAGAGAACCCGCCTGTCAATGCAGGAGATGTAAGAGACCTGGGGCTCCATCCCTGGGTGGGGACGATCCCCTGGAGGAGGGCACGGCAACCCACTCCAGTATTCTTGCCGGGAGAATCCCACGGACAGAGGAGCCTGGCGGGCTACAGTCCACGGGGTCAGAAAGAGTCGGACATGACTGAGAGACTTAGCACACAAGATATGAAACATCCTTCCTACTAGGAAATGTTCCGAAGTGACCAGTGGAGTATCTGCAGAGTGCTGCTCTGGGTTCAGTTCCCTAAAAGCCATCCCCCGAAGGGATGCTGGCTTACAGAAGCCCCTCAGTCCTGTTTTCCGAAAAGTCAGAGTGTAACGAGGTCAGAAGCCCCTGTGTCCCCCGCCAAGCGTCTCACCAGGCGACCCGGTAGCAAATGCTGAGGCGGCTCTGGCTGCAGACCCCAGTCCCTCCTGACCCGGGCGCCGATCCCCCCCTCGGGCTGCAGACCCCAGTCCCTCCTGACCCGGGCGCCGATCCCCCCTCGGGCTGCAGGCTGACACGCCCCGGGGTTCACTTCCTCACAGTAAATCAAGAGAGGTGGCTCAGATACTGTCCATCCTGACACCTCTAAAATTCTCTGCAAGTATCAAGATCAATAGACGCTGTTTTTCATTCGACTTGACTGGGAAGCTGGCACGATTCATAACCGGACAGTACCCTTGTATGTGGAATCTCAACTGTGACAGAGGTGGAAGCACCTACGAAACAGGAGCGGGCTCAGAGAGGACAGACCCGTGGTTGCCGAGGAGGAAGCGGGGCGGGGGGCGGCACAGGCCGGGAGTCAGCAGGTGCGAGGGAGCACGTGTGGGACGGGCTGACACCGGTCCTGCTGCGTGGCACGGGGAACTGCAGCCAGCGTCCTGGGGTAAACCACCGTGGGAAAGAGCGGGGAAGCTTAGCCCACAAGCGTACTCCCTTGCGTACGCAGCTTACCTGCGAGGGGGGGTCCGGCCAGCCCCGAGATGCTCTGGAAGAAGACGTAGACTCCGGCGGCCGACGACATCTTCTGGATGCCCACGACATCGTCCTCAGCGAGCAGCGGGATGTGGGTGCCCGCCACGGTCCCGATCATGGCCCCCGAGAAGACGCTGCAGGCCAGGAGGCCCCAGAAGCCCGTGGCGAACGTGAAGGTGAGCAGGGACAGGGCCAGCAGGACGACGCAGACGAGCTCAATGTAGACCTTGCGGATGGGCTCCCGGTTGAGGACCAGCCCTGCCCCGATGCGCCCGAAGACCTCTGCCACGGCCATGGCGCAGAGCAGCAGGGCTGCGCGGTCGCGGTCCAGGCCGAGGCTGAGCCCCAGCGGGATGATGTACAGGGACGGGGCGAAGAAGCCCAGCGTCACGAAGAGCCCGAAGAGCGTGTAGCAGATGAAGCTCCTCTCGGTCAGCACGGAGAAGTCCAGCAGCGGGGCGCCGGGCCGGCCGCGGGCCTGCACCTCGGCCGCGGGCTCCGCCGCCCCAGCCGGGTGGCCAGGCGCGTTCTTAGGTGAGGTAGTGAGCTCTACTCCTGAGTCGATGGAGTCGATGGAGGTGCGGGTCTTCTCGTTCTCCAGCATGTACTGTGCTTCCTTCCGGTGCTCGGGGGCGGGGGTCTTGGGGGTCCCCGGCGTGCCGACGATGACAATGGGTCTGAGCAGCGCGCCGCAGACCACGAGGTTGAGTTGCAGGAGCCCCACGAAGAGCATGCTGTACCTCCAGCCGACGGCCTCCTTCAGGGCTGTGATGGCTGCAGGGGGCGGGCAGCGAAGCAGAAAGACGACCAAGATCAGAAGGGGACTTGGGGCGGGGGAGCGGGGGGAGCGGAAGGGAGACAGCTGTGGATGAGGGGCTAATGGAACAGTAATGGCTCAGCTGGAACTTCTGCAGTGGCTCCAGGACAAAAAATCGCCTGCCAGTGCAGGGGACCCGGGTTGGGTCCCCGCTCCGGGAAGACCCCACCCGCCCAGGAGCGATTTAAGGCCATGCGCCACGACTGCTGAGCCCACGAGCCGTGACTCCTGCAGGCTGAGAGCCTCAGAGCCCGAGCTCCACAACAAGAAAAGCCACTGCAGGGAGAAGCCCTCGAACCGCAACTTGAGAGCAGCCCTCGCTCGACACAGCCAGTGCGGCCTTGAAGACCCAGTGCAGCAAGAAAGATGGCCTGACATGCTTTACCCCTGGGGGCGTCCAGGACTCGAGGAGGGGCAGATGCATCAGGACAAGGTGGAACAAACATCTTCAGCCCAGGCTTCCAAGGGAGCTTTGCGGGTGCCTTCCTCCAAGCAAGGCACAAGAAATGAACAAAGCTTGTGACCCGCGTCAGGGTGCACGGAAAGCGGACTGGCCCCAGCCCCCGGTCCGTCTTGGATCATAGACCTTGACCAGAACACAGCTGGGAGCATTCTTCAGCAGCGTCTGAGATGCCCCCGTGCCGTCCCCACAGAGGTGACAAGGACTTGTGTCAGGGAAGCCTGGAATACTGACTCTCTAGGTCTTTTCAAAACAGAACTTCCACCCTTTGAGCTGGATCCTTCTCCAGCCACTCCTTCAGCTCTCAGCAGTAACAGACGAAGGAGAAAATCAACTAAGAATCGGAAAGCTCATGGGATTATCCCAGAATTCACAGTTACTGTGTGAACACGGTACAGGGCTGTCAGTAGCTGTGTTGATGCCGTTCTCCGCTTTCTAGTCTGTGGGATGCTCTGCCTACCTTCCTGCCAGCCTAGAGGCACCCTGGAGGCCAGGGGGGGGGGACCCTGGCATGGGGAGGGGGAGTCAGGCCGAAGGAGGCTTCAAGCTCCCCAGTGACTAGAGGATAAACAGGCCCCACGAGATTCCAAGTATCTTCGTCATCATCCCAGAAGGTGAAACGATGTTCCTGAGAATTTCGCTTCACTTGATTCTCACTCTGTGAGCGCTGACAGTCAGGTTTGAGAGATGCGGTGACGAAGAAGATGGGCTTGGCAAGACAGTCCCGTCTTCCGGGCCAGGGGGCTCCATTTACTTCTTCAGCATTTTTTTGCTCCCACCTCTTTCCCCCGTTAATATGGAAAACTCAGAATTGCAAACTTTCAGGCTTGGATATTTTCAAGTGCTTTTGACCCTCCTCTGGCAATAACTGATTTCCTTTTCTCCATCTAACATTCCTTGGTGCCTGCCCACCAGGTGCCAGGGATGAGCTATGGAGTAAAGCCGACCCAGATGCAGTTACCGCCTTCAGGGGGTTCGCAGGCCACTGACTGTCCCTCAAGGTTTTATTCTGAAACATTTCAAACCAACAGAAAAGTGCAGAGAGTGACACCCATATGCCTGCCATCACCGAAATTCAACAATGAACAGTTTTCTGTCTGCATATTTACAGGCACGCGTACATTAATTCTGAACTATCTGAAAAGCTTCAGACGTGACATGTCACCCCGAAATGCTACATCTCCTTTGAATTCCACCGCCACTCACGGACACATTCACCAAAGAACAGAGGTGAATCCAGGTCTCCAAGGTGATTTCTCTGCCACTGGTTAGTGAGATTCACAAGTTCACAGTGAGACAGGGAAATAAACCAGGGGATTCCCCGTGAGATCATCCACACACAGCTAATGAACCCGACTTTACCAGCGCAATTTAAATCTGCGCCGAATATGGCTCTTTTGACCAAGGAGAGAAATAGAACAGCATGAGCAGTCCCCAAATCTATTTTGGAATGGATGGTTCAAGCTTCCTCGCTGAATATTCAAGCTTCCTCACTGAATATATGCCGTGTATCTTCCTGTGGGGTTGCAAGGATTTGGACACGACAGGGCGACTGAGCACACGCGTGTGCCGCACACACATGCACACACGTGCACACATGCACACACGCACACACATAGCTCCCTATTCATGTGAACTTGGATGAGTATTAAAATGTTTGAACTCCTGAAATGGGGGTAAGGGAGGCTAGATCCTGAAAAGGTGCCTGACTAGAGAAGACACAGCCGTCTGCCCGATCTAGAGCGAGAAGGGCCCATTCACACGGACACGCGTGCTCTGGTCGTCGCTTACCTGGTGCAAAAGCAAACATGGCGAAACATTCTCCCGTAGAAGCAACCGCCGTGACCACGGAGCGCCTCTTGTCAAAGTACTGAGACAGGATGGTGACAGTCGGCAGAAAGCTGAAGCAGAACCCCAGGCCTGTGATGGGACATCGACAGGACGGTGAGAACCACATGCTGGCTGATGCCCGGAGCGTGCATTGAAAGAGCTGGGATTTGGGCGCTTATTTTAGAAATGATTACATTCAGGGAGCCCAGAAATTCATTCTGGAGCAAAGAAAAGCAGGTTTCATCAGAGGTCTGGAAAAACTGCAAAAGCTGTTTTGGGAAACTTGTAAAAAAAAAAAAAACGAACAGAAAAATCTGTTTCGTGGGATTTTTTTTCCCCTACTTTTCTGCAGTTCCCCCCCCCCCAGATTTATATAATCCACAATGCACAGAACCTTTATCAAACATAGTTTTTACATAAGGCTTCTATTTGGAAATAAAGGAGTTTTTGTATGTGCAGAAATATATGGGAAAAGTCTGCAAATCTTAATTATGTACATATATATATAGTATACGTAATCTGAGTAATGTATGGACTCCATTGAAAAGGAAGTTTTCCACATATACGTGCATGTATTTAGTTATATAGAGAGAATTATATATAGTTATATATACATATGTGTGTGTTCAGTCACTCGGTCTGACTCTTTTCAACCCTTTAGACTGTAGCCTGCCAGGTGCCTCTGTCCGTGGGATTTCCCAGGCAAGAATACTGGAGTGGGTTGCCGTTTCCTTCTCGAGGGGATCTTCCCGACCCAGGGATCAAACCTGTGTCTCTGGTGTCTCCTGCACTGAGGCAGATTGTTTACTACTAAGCCACTGGGGAAGCCCACATGTATATATACAGGGATAATTATACATAATCTGTGAGTAATAGTGGACTCCTGTGAAAGGGAAAAAGTTTTCCAAATATATACATGTATGTATGTGTGTATTTAGTTATATATATATAGTTACATACAGAGTTACACATATATAGAGAGTTTTATATATACATAGTTATAGAAAGTTACATATAGAGTTATGGAGTTTTTTATATATAGTTATGATACATATACAGTTACGTGTGTGTGTGTGTGTATATATAAAATCTGTGGCTTCTGTACAGACTCCTTTAAAAGGGAAAAAGTTTTCTCAGACCCCTCAGTCCAGCACCGGCCCCTCCCCTACAGCTCAGACTTCTCACAGCCAGACTTGGGAAATGCTGGTTAAAGAAATTCAAACCTCATTTTGTGAAAAGGACGTCTTGTGCCTGCAAACTCTTGCGAAAGAGAAGTTCTCTTTCTCATCGGTAAATATTAAAACAACATCAGACAGAAAGTCCTGGGCGTTGGGAAGAGGAGCCCTGTTCAGAGGCACAGACGTGGGCGAGCCTTCATTTTAGAGAGAAAAGAGGACGGGAGGAGGAAACACGCGATGGACCCAAGCCCCTCCTTCCCCACACCGAGTCTCCGGACACGGTACCAGCCCGGGAGACGCTCACCAGAGACGACGCCAATGGCGATGTACATGTGGTAGACCTTCTGCGAAAAGGCGGCTGTCACCATGCCCGCGCTCACCAGCAGGCCGCCCAGCATCACCACCAGGCGGTGTCCAAACCGGCTGCTCAGGACCGTGGAGACGGGGGCTGCAGAGGAGGGTGGATGGGTCTCAGCTCCCAGGCATCAGCCTCAGCCTCCCCGGGAGTCTGTCTTTTTAACTTGTTACTGAAGTGTAGTTGACTTGCAACAAAGTGACTCAGTTACACAAATTTTTGGCTGCGCAGCAGCTGGTGAGATCTTAGTTCCCCACCAGGGATTGAACCCAGGCCCCTGGCAGTGAAGCCTCAGAGTCCTAACACTGGACCACAGGGAGTTCACTCCACGAAGTTCCATCACCGGCTCCTGAACACAGGTCCCTGTCTGTACAGGAGGCCCTGGCTCTTCATCCGTCCCGCGCATGCCTGTTTCCCCGGCTTACCCCACACTCCCTCCTTCCCGCCTGGGCAACCCCAAGTCTATTCTCTGTGCCTTTAAGTCCGTCATAGGATCCCATCCTCTAAAATCTCTTTTGGGGGCTCCTCAAAGAAAAACCCAGATTCACAGTCTAAAACTTACATCCATCTTCTTAGACGACAGACTCTGACCCACCAGGAGCCCCTGTGAAACTGGGCATGTATTACATGTAGGTTATTCTGTAATAAACATGGGATTTCCTATGACTGTATGTCACTTTTTTGTTCCTATACTCATTGTTTTGGATTCTTTTGAACACGGCTCCATTTAGGGTCAAATTCCACTTGACTCTTTTGCAAACGGCATGAAAGTATGGTGGGTTCTGTTATGCAAAGCAGAAGCAGGCTAGCTGTGGGATGGATAATTCAAAGTGGCTGATGCATTACAGCTGGCCTAGCTTCTACGCACTCTGTCCCCCAGGACATTTAAGTCTGGAAAATAAGTTTCCTAGTTATATGTTACTTAGCCTACCACTGCTACCCTGAGTACAAGGGACCCGCCAGAGTTGGAGGGAGGAAGAACAACGTGGCACATGCTGGACAGAAAGAGCAAAACAACCAAAAAAGGACTCCGTGTTGCTGAGGTCGGGCGAACATATCTCTTGACATGCGTAGAGCATCAGCTCATGTGTTAGTTAATATAGTGAATAATGAAATCACGTGGGCCATTTTTAGGCAGTGCGCAGACTCAGGCATTAGCGACCAGGATGAAAGCATTCTGTGTAAGTCCGTCTAGTCAAAGCTCTGGTTTTCCCAGGAGTCATGTACACATGTGAGAGCTGGACCATAAAGAAGCCTGAGCGCTGGCCAACTGATGCTTTCAGCTTTCCAATTATGGTTCTGGAGAAGACTTTTGAGAGTCCCTTGGACAGTGAGGAAATCAAAGCAGTCCATCCTAAAGGAAATCAACCCTGAATATTCATTGGAAGGACTGAAACTCCAATACTTTGGCCACCTGAGGCGAAGAGCCAACTCATTGGAAAAGACCCTGATGCTGGGAAAGATTGAGGGCAGGAGGAGAAGCGGATGACGGAGGATGAGATGGTTGGATGGCATCACCAACTCAATGGACATGAGTTTGAGCAAGTTCTGGGAGATGGTGACGGACAGAGAAAGAGAAGCCTGGCCTGCTGCAGTCCATGGGGTCGCAGAGAGTTGGCTGTGACTTATTGACTGAACAACAACAACATAACGGCATTTAGAACAGTTATCTTCTGGGACTTCCCTGGCAGGTCAGAGGCTAAGAAATTGCACTCGCAACCCAGGGGGCCCAGGTTCGATCCCTGGTCAGGGAACTAGAGCCCACATGCTGCAACTAAGACCCAGCGCGGCCAAATTGATGAGTCAGTGAATCAATTACAGTTAAACAAGAACAGTGATCTTTGGTATGATAGTATTAACTGGGTATTTCTCGTTGACTGTATTATCTTTGGTTAGGAAAAGGCTAAAAGTTCAACTTTGGAATTTTCTTACTTCGGTTACGAAATGTGAAATTTTGGTTCTAGTTCATGTAAGTTATCTTTCCAAGAAAGTAAACAGCCAATTAGGAAATTATCTTAATCTTCGCACCGGAACTAGGAGTGCTTCCATGAGACGTGTAGGAGATGGTGTTGGGACCAGTGGGAGAAAGTGTGACTTCAGCAGAGAACAGTGGCGCTGCCTCGTGCGGGCAGTGCAGGGCAGAAAACAGTACTTAGACCCGCTCGGGCTTCCCGGGCCGCTCAGGTGGCACAGGACCCGCCTGCAGTGCAGGAGACCTGGGTTTGAGCCCTGGGTCGGGAAGATCCCCTGGAGGAGGGCACGGCAACCCACTGCAGTCTTCTTGCCTAGAGAATCCCACGGACAGAGGAGCCTGGCGGGCTACAGTCCATGGGGTCACAGAGAGTCAGATACGACTGAGCGAATGAGGCTTCAGAAAACTTCAGAGGTAACAGTCCATGACAGGATGTGAACCTAAAGTTCGGGAAGCTGAATTCCGCTCCCTTAACTGTCAGGGGTAAGTTCAGTGGCAGTCCTTGCTCAGGAAAGCCTGCCGTGGCCCCGACAGGTGGATGAACCATCATGAGACCTCATAGTTATGTCGTGTTACTAGGTCTGTGGGGGATGAAGTGAAAGTGAGGATGTTAAGAATTACACTACAATGTATTGTACCTGATGCTGCTGGATTTGGGAGTCCGGAAGGGAGCCCCTTTAGGGTAAGAGGTGTTTGGAATTCAGAACGTCCCCTCTGGACAACACGTGTCATTTTTCATGCTCTCCTTGCACACACTCCATCTCTCTTCTGCCTGTGGCCACACCTGCGGTTTCCACCTGTTTCCCCGTTTTTAGGAGACCCGGGCTTGGGGTGCCGAGGACCTGTTGAGGTTTCTTCTTTAGGAAATGACTAGCTTCCCAGTGAACTGGCGTTTACTGTTGTTCTCAGGGTACTCTACAGGGTCCTAAGAGCACGCACAGGAGGCCTTTAACACGTGTGCCTTGAACTGACTGCAGTCAAGTCTGGCAAGCAGACCGTCTTCCTCAGCCTGGCTTAGCTAATTAGGCAAATTGCCGAGACACACATGCCCCTACGGCGTGAAGCTGAGAGACGCACTAACCTGTGAACGTCAGGACGAACACGCAGATGGAGACAACCCACGAGATCCTGCTGTTGGACTCACTGAAACTGTCCATCAAGTCACTGAAGAAGACGCCGAACGACTTGATGATGCCGTAGGTGAAGACTTCCACGAAGAAAAAAGAAACGGCCACCACCCAGCCCCATCCACCGTCAGGCACTTGAGTATAAACATTGGCTCTGCAACAAAGCTGCGATTTCTTATGGGACATTCTTAACCTGAAAAGAAAAAATTAAAACAAGATTAGACCAGCAATGGCCTGAGGGCAGATGATTCTAACACTGGACGTCACGGATAAGAGCTACTTACTACAGTTCTCAGGTCAATGAACATTGAAATCATGTGCAGTTAGGATAATGTCTTGGAACAGTAATAATATCTATAATATAGATACTAGATATATAATAAACAGATATATCTATTTATATATCTGTCCATTTATTTATGTATCTGTCATCTATTATCTATCATCATCTGTCTCCATCATCTACCTATCCATCCATCCTTCTGTCTAGCTAGCTAGCTGTCACCTAACGAACTATCTTTGTGTTGTATATGGAGCCCTTGGGGAACTTAGGTTTCCAAGCTATGGCAGTTAATGGGAAAAACTAACCAAACAAAGAACCCAGGCAGAATGTTTAGAGGCACTTTGGAGGATGAAGAAAGGCATCCATGCTGACCGTGAACCTGAAGACAAGTTAGGAGACCATAACTGGTCACTGAACTGAACAGAAGAAACGTGGACCAGAAATGAAGCCCAGGAAAAGAGGCGCACAGGCCGCCCTCCAGGGCCAAGTGCGGGCGACGCGCTGCATCTGCCCGGAGCCGCCGCTCCCGTCCCATCAGGTCCTGCGGTCGCGGGCCGATGGACCTGCAGGGCCGGAATGGGGCCGATGGAAACGTGGGCATCTGTCTGCTGGGAGCCGGCCCAGCACGCTCGAGCTCCTCACGGTGCGCCACCCCGCGGTGTCTGAGGGCTGGACCTCCTCACACAGGACCAGTGCTCTCGGATGTCATGGCCAGATAAGGCACCACCCACTCGGGGGTCTGGGCAGCCAGGGCACAGTTCCCCCCGACTTCACTGTGCTTTTCCATTCAAGTCGCAACAAACATCAGAACAGACAGTGCTGTATCACCACTAAGGGGACAGTTAACTACAGTTAATCCTGGAGGGAGGGACGGTTAAAGTCTTCTGCAGTGGACTGAAGCCCACAAACACGGGCATTTCAAACCCTCTGTGGGTACATACACTTTCAAACAGTCATGTGTGTTTTTAGCCCAACCAAACATTAATATCTACAAGAATCAATGAGTCTGTGGTCTCTGAGCTCTTCATGGCAACCCACCAGTCAATTCTGAAGGAAATCAACCCTGAATATTCACTGCAAGGACTGATGCCGAAGCTCCGATACTTTGACCGCCTGATATGAAGATCTGACTCATTGGAAAAGATCCCAATGCTGGGAAAGACTGAGGTCAGGAGGAGAAGGGGTGACAGAGGATGAGATGGTTAGATAGCATCATTGATACAATGGATGTGAATTTCAGCACACTCTAGGAGATAGTGAAGGACAGGGAAGCCTGGCGTGCTGCAGCCCGTGGGGTTGCAGAGTCGGACACGACTTAGGAGACTGAATGACACCACCTTGAGTTTAAGAATCCTCTACAATTACGCGGCTACATCCCAGTGACCTTTCAGGACGCACAGCTAGCCTAGCCCTGCGTGGTCGAGCGCAGGTACTAAGGCGGGTTTTATTGCCAACGGAGGGCAAAGGAGAAGCAACAGGGCAAACTCCCACCTGGCGAGTAACTCGTCAGTTTCTGATACAAGGATCCAGTATGCAGAGTTTGCTCCAAGACTCTTACAAGCAGCCAGTCTGACCTCATTTCATCTTGTTCAGCCTATTGATAGCACGTCAGCCTGGTACTTTGAAAGGACTATATACGCATTTTACCCTCTTACTGTTAGCTATTTGGTTGCATAAAATAGGGCACATGGCACTTTAAGAAGCTTATGTTCCCTGCAGCAGAGGCCTCTGTTTTGATGAGTCCGTGTGTCATGCCTGAGAGTGGAGGGGGAAGATGGGACGCAGGGAGTTCAGTGGCTCGGGGTGGAGGCCGACGGTCACAGACCAGCTGGCCTCTCATGTTCCCAGCGTGGAAGGCAGCCGCTACCACAGGGAACCCCAAGCCCTCCAGCAGCGGAGGTGTCCCCAGGCCGCCTCCTTCCTTAGACATTCTGAGTTCACCCCCAGGCTGAGGGGGCTGGGGCAGAAGCGTGCCAAGAGTAGTGGGAAAGAGTAAGATTCAATCGTAAGATTGAGAAGGGGGAGAAAAAATGTATTGGGCTGACCAGAAAGTTTGTTCGGGTCTCTGTAAGCTGGTATGGGAAATGTGACTGAGCTTCTTGGCCAACCCGATCCGCGCCAGTGTTGGCTTTGGCACTGTGGTCACCCCGGGAGGGAAGGAGGGGGTGTCGGGGGGCCCACAGGCCAGGTCACCCTCCCCTCTTGTTCCCCGACTCAGCCATTCCTTTGAGCTCCACCTTGGAAGCCCAAGACTCCTTCACTGGTGTCTTAACTGGCTCCACGTGTCTGGTACGATTAATCTTGCTGAAATGCTGCACCGTCATGACATTCTTCTGCTTGGACTTTTTCAGCGCTTTCCTCTTTCTGAAGGACAGAATCCAGTGGGACCAGCTTGACGTTCCTTGTCCTTCCTAGCTGGACCCCCTACCCCCCACCCCCGGCCGCAGACCTCTGCAGCCTTCCTGCTGCCTCTTCTAGCACTTCGCTGGCCAGCCAGGCCACCCTGACCCCTCCGCCTCGGCGCCTTCAGCCCCTTGCCTGCGGCCGTGCCTCGCCCCCCAGGCTGGAGGCCCCTTCCCACAGCTGGCGCCCACAGAGTGCGGCCCCACCACGTCCTCCTGCTCCCCGAGGCTTCCTCGGATCCACTCAGCCTCAGGGGTCCCTTCGTGGGACAAGCATCCTTGAAAAACGGGGTGCTGTCCACTTTGTACGCACTTGTCCTATTTGCTCAGCTAAGTTATAAGCTCACGGAAAACAAAAGCTGGGGCCCGGGTCCCTACAGACCACCCAGGTACCCTGCACCCCCCAGGTGCCTGGGCCCACGCTGGGGGGGCCGGTGACAGCACAGAGGTGGCCTCTGCCTCCACGCGTCAGCGCGTGCCGATGATAATGATAAAAACCCTTAAGGCCGAAATCCCATCACATCTTAAAACCATTCAGCCGCATCCTTCCGGAACTCAGCACATTTCCGGCCAGCAGTGGTGGCTAAGTCCACGGCCACATGGGCATGATCTGACCCAGGAGGGGGCCCTGGAAATCCGAGCATTTTAATAGCGGGCTCAGGCCAACCTGAACAAAAACACATTGGGCTGACATTGATAAAGGCCCCAGGGGGACAAAAGGAATCTCTCTCTAGCCTGCCGCAGGACAGAGGCACCATCTTCGGTTGGGTGGTACTTAGCGGAGCACAGCTTCCCCGGAGGCTCAGCTGGTAAAGAATATCCCTGCAATGAAGACCCGGGTTCAATCCCTGGGTCGGGAAGATCTCCTGGAGGAGGGCACGACAACCCACTCCAGCATTCTTGCCTGGACAGAGGGGCCTGGTGGGCTACAGTCCATGGGGCAGCAAAGAGCCGGACACGACTGTCGACTCCCGCGTTCACTAGAGGGGCAGGAGTGGACTGCAGTCTCTGCACAAGGCTGAGGCCGCCTCCTCCCAGAAGGCCCTGGGGGAGGCCGGCGCTCAGTTCTGCTCACGGGGACCCGTCTCTCTGTCTTTCACCCCTTTGCTGTGTGGCCTGGAGAAAGCTGCTGCGCCCCACTAGTCAAATGAGGAGGCTGGCTTTGGGACTCTTCAGAGCTCCACCCAGCTCTGGCAGCTGACCCTTTCGTGCCCGACTACCTGACGACTCCGGTTAAACCTGGTGGCCCAGGGTGTCCAGGGAGCTGGGAGGGAGGCGTGAGTGCCAGCTGATGCCCGCGGACGTGGGCAGGCGTCGATGCTGGCGAGACCTGCGCTGGGCCAGCTGGCCACAGGATGGCGGCCACTGCTTCCCTCCTGTTTCCTCGCTGAGCTCCTCCCGGGTGTTCGATGCCTCTATTTTTTTTTTTTCCTTCTAAACTTTGTTTTATATCTAGGCTCCTCCCCTGAAGCCAGATGCAAACTGTAACTTTCACCTGCATTCTTCGGGTTGGGGAAGACAGCTCTCCTCATTATTACTGGGGTCACCCTAAAGGGAAGATGACCCCCCAGAACCCAGAGACCCCCCAGTGTTACTCCTGTGTCATCCTCGCGCACCCTCCGCTCCGCTGCGTGGAACTCTGGAGCTCATGACACAGAACAGTGACGGCACAGCCCGGCTGCCGTGACACCGCAGGAACACCTTGCCCACAGGGCCCACGGCTGCGGCTCCAGACCCAGCGCCGGGCAGTGTGCTGGGCACATCGTGTGTGCTTGGTGAAAGTTCACTGAACAAAGTATGTGTCCTGGGGCGCTCCTGAGGCGGTGCATGACTCTAGCCCCCCAAAACCCTGCTGGCAGAATAAACCTTCCCTGGACTCTGCCATACACTCAGCAGGCCGGCTGGCTTAACACACGGGTCAGCCTCTGCAAACAGAGCCAGAGACCAAGGCCTGGGGCTTAAGAGGCTCTGAGAATTCCAGAACATGGAGATATCTGTTTGCTTTTATGGGTACATGCATTTCTCTGATGGGAAGGGATACTCGTTGACTGTGTGGGGATACAGTCGCGCGACCCCGTGGCCTGAGGAGAATCACTCTGCTCCTGGATCTTCAGTATCAAGAGGTGAACAGGGTGCTTGAACTAGACGGGGATGATCTCAGCTCCTTCCTGCCTCTAGAAACCTCCACTTCTGATAGTCTCTTGACCCCGACTGGCCCTACATGACCCTTTCATCTTTTTCAATTCGTTTCTAAGCCCTTTGACCCAAGGCCCACAGGTCTGCCTTTGTGAGGCTCTTGTGCATTTGTTGAATTTCTATTTACCATTAACTGGGGAAATGACTTCATCTCTTAAGTTTCACCCTCTAAAAGCAGGGGTGAGACGCGGCTACTCTGGAGGGTAAGATACTCAGACTCCAAACGGGTTCCTGGCAGCCATCCCGCCCTCACCCTAATGTTCATCCAAAGGAAGGGGGACGAACAAAACGCACTGGGCCGTTTGGAGTGATTTCCTATGAGCATTTGGTCATCTAATCTTAAATAAATGACTCCTCTGCCAAGGCTTGGAAAGCTGCTAGAGCTGGGAATCTCTCTGTGATTTGATTTCCTGAGAAAAGCTTGGCCCTGGAGGCATAAAGAATGCAAAATATTGGACTGGGATGGACCATCAGGGTGCTCGTCCAGGGTGAGAGCAGAGTGAAGTCCAAAATGCAGGCTCTGGTGGGCAGAGGTGCCGCTGGTGTGCGCGCAGCCTTCCGAGCCACTGCCTGCCTCCAGCCTTCTTAAAGGCGTAGCCTGGAGAACAGCTTTCGACAAGTTGTTTCCGGCCCTAGCAGTCAGAACCCGTCTGTATTTAGGTGAAGTTCACCTCCATAATCTATTTAAAAAAAAAAAAAAAACAACCCAAGCCTAACCTGGACAGCCATCCCAACTGCTCTGAATCATTGGCTAAACTGGTTCACCCCTTTTACAAGACGGTGATGCGGACACCGAGCCCCTAATTTAAGTGTCCTCCTCAGAGCTTCAGCGAGGAAAGTCCTTTTTGGGAAACCACAGAAGGAAAACTCAGGGTTAGTGGTTCTCATGAAGAGAGAAGAGCTTTTCCACTTGGCTGCATTGTTTATTTACATACTGGAACTCTATCTTTGACAGGCTTCCCTTAATTAAGAGAAGAAGTATTTCTATATCCACCAGGCAGGGTGACTTGTTCCCCGTCCCCACCACCAGATGCTGGGACGGGTGCTTGGACGCGGGGAGACTCCTCCCTTACAGATCTCTGCACAGCACTTGCGACTACTTTTTGCAAACAAGACCCTGCACCTAATCCACTTACTATGATTTGCAAAATGATGAGATTACCGAGAAATCCCATTCCCAGGGCAGAAACCGTCTTTGTGCAGAAAGAGCTACCCAGGAGCGTCTAAAATTGTGCACACAAAACCAGCTCCCAGGGGGACAAGTTGTCACCGCCTGTCCTGCCCCAGCTGGCTCCAGGGAAGTCTTTTTCTGAGACTGACGCACTCCCCCCGCCCTTGCGTTTGGTGACAAGTTACACTGCCACCTAACAAACTTCTATCACCTGTCTGCTGGGGGAGCGTGGGGCTCTAGTTTAAAAAAGAAGGCAGGAAAGAAAACCAGAAGGAAGCAACCCCATTTCCTCCGCTAGACCGTCCTCCCTGGCCACGGCTCCGCTCCCCGGGCGCTTCCCCGTGGTGGGCAGCCCTGGGGACCTTGGAAGTTGAGCGCGACCAGCCGTCCGCTGACAGCCCTGCCGGTCAGGGCAGGTGAGCGGCTGTCCGGGGTCGAGCCTGCCTCCGGGTCGGCAGTCCCGGCGCGTGCGGCGGATGGGGGGAGGCCGGGACCCCCTCTTTCCCCGGCGCTGCCTCTGGGGCCGCCCTGCGTGCGCGCCAGCCTGGGGACAGTACCTCTGACATTTCGCTCCCGTGACGCGCGGACAACTTCATGCGGAAAATGCGTGCAGCGGGCTCAGCGCGGCGCCCCCCCGCTGCCGACAGCCCGGAGACCCTCGCCGGGGCCGTCGCGGAGGCACCCAAAGGCCAGATCTGCCTTTAGGTGTCTTCCGGACCCTCTGTTCCGGGGCCGCTGACAGGCAACTCTTGGCTGCCTACGCCGGCGACAGCGCGCCATCCTGGGGCCCCCAGCGTTACGAACTGTCAGGATTCGGGGAACACAGTCTCCAAAACGCTCAGCTGCTCAGTGGTTTCCTCTCCCTCCCTCCAACCTCCCCCCCACTCCCGGCCACACTAGCCCCCTAAAAGCTCCGAACACAGATTTTCACAAAACCACCCACAGCCCACCATCAAACTTTTAAACACGTAAAATGATAAAAACCAACTCACCAAGTTAGGAGGGAGGAGAATAAACACCAAAGGCTCCCAATTAAGGCGGAGGCCGGGCCGCCCCCTCCTTTTAAGCAGTTCGGGGAACACGAGAAAGGATTAACCCCTAAGGCGTGGGCCCCAGCCTATGGCAAGTTGGTTCCGGCGGGCGAGCCCCGGGCGCCCGGCCCCCCGCCCGCCCCCGCGCCTCGGGCCCCCAGGCCGCGCCCCCCCCCCGCCCCCCGCCCCGCCGCCCGCGCCCGCGCCCGCGCCCAGCCGAGCCGAGCCGAGCCGTGCGTGCGGCCGCCCGCGCCCCGGCCCCGCGCCGCTGCCTATCGCTTATCCTATACCGGCTGCAGCCGGTCTCCGCCGGCCTCGGGGGCGCGCCGCCGACCATGTGCTGCGAGCGCGGAGCGCCGCCAAGGAGGCCTGGCGTGCGCGCGCCGGCCCACGTGGACGAGGCCGTGCCGGGCGCGCGCCCGCCCGGGGCCGGGGCCGGGGGTCACGGAAGGTAATGACTTCGCCTTTCCGATTAGCCGCGGGATCCCGCAGGGCCGCCTCCGCCCCGGCCGCCGGCATCCTGGACACGCCGTCCCCCGCCCCTCCTGGCCCCGCGCATCCCTGCGCTCCTGGCCTGGCCGGACTCGGGCGCTGTCCGCGCCGAAAGCCGGGACCTCCGGCCGGGCGCGCGGGTCCCGCGGGCCGCCTCCGTGCCCGCGGGTCCCCGGCGTGCCCCCTGCGCGGCCTTGCCCGGGCCCGCAGGGCTCAGGCTCGCGGCTCCGCGCCCGCCGCGGGCAGAACAGGTTCTTTCCAGTTTGGGTGTGAGCCGCGCGCGCGGCGCCGGGGACCCTGAGTTCCTCCTCCCGCGCCCACTTCCCCCGGTTTCGTCAACTAGCGCATGTTGGTGGTTCCTCTTGACGGGGGCCGTAGAGGCCCCGGGGAGCTCGCGGCCCGGCTGCACGGGCGCCTTGCTTCACCCCCTTTGGTGCAGCGGCGACAGCATCGCGTGGCGCGCCGGGGATGTGAGCGAGCGGCCAGGCTGAGTCAGCATCCCCGGCCCGGGGCGCGCGCGTCCTCCCCTCCGGGCGGGAGGCGGCGTCCTCGCAGGTGCGCGGCCGCCTAACTCCCGGGGGGACTCGGCGGGGACGTGGAGGGGGTGCGCGCTCCCGTCCGGGAGCCCAGACCCCAGGGTCACTGCACTCAGCACACGATGCTTGGGAAACCTCCGTTACGAGCTCGTGGCGGGGACAAAGCGGTGTGTTTTGGAGCCGCGGGGCCCCAGGCTGGGACGCCTGGTGTCCACCTCGCGTCCCCGGGGCCTCGTGAAGACCTGCTGGGAAGCAGAGGCCTCTTTCCCCGCACCCGCCGGCCGCTCCCTTGTCTGGGTTCGGAGAATGTGCTCCTGATGCCTGCAACTCGGGAGACCCGAGTTTGGCGGTGCGTGTACGGAGGGTCGCCGCCGGGCGGAGTCGGCGGTCAGAGTCCTAATACCGATCTCTTTGCAGGCGCTGCCTGCTTTCTCCGGTGGTTCGGGTCCGGGTTCCGCGAGTCAGGGGTGGCCCAGGGGCGGGCTCTGAGGACGCAGGGCTCCCTCGGGACCGGGAAAGTGCTCTGGGGACCGCGGGTGCGCTTTGCCGCCTTGCAGAGGCAGCCTGATTCTGGAGCTTCAATTTCCAAATCTATGGAGTGGGGACAGTGGTGGTATTTCCAGAACCGGAGGGCGTAATGGGTGATGTCGGTAAAGTACTGATCCCAGAGACTACCTTATGGTGAGCCCTCAGTATCCGTAACCGCGTATTGTCACTGCTATTTGTGACTTAGCAGGTCCAACGGCCGTATCGGGTCCAACCGCCTGGGGATCATTTTCGAGTTGTTCTTCGAAGACTCCACCGTAATGATATTTAGACTCTGATTTTAACCACCAGCATGCAGGCACTTAATGCTGAATCAGGAGTGCCTGGAAACATAATCCTTGATACATACGATGTTACAGCGTGTCAGGATCCAGCCCTTTCCGAGTGTGGAAATGCCGTATTCAACATGACACAGCACATAGTGTTCTGAGCCTAAGGGAGCAATCCATTAATCATGGCTGAGCGACTGCAGGCAAGTCACAGAAGATCTCCGTCCTTCAGCTGCTTGGTTTTAAAAATTAGACAAAAAGTGTAGAAAGCCCTAGGGGCGAATGAACCTTTGGGAAAATCACATCTGAGTCTTTGACCAAGTGAAATGATTAGCTTTTGGAAGGGCATAACTATAATAATAATAATAATAATAATGGGTTGCTGTCTTATTAATATTAATTATACGTGTCAGTGGCAAAAGGAGAAGAGGACGGCAGGAGATGAGATGGTTGGATGGTGTCACCGCCTCATTGGACATGAATTTGAGCAAACTCTGGGAGATGGTGACGGACAGAGGAGCCTGGCGTGCTGCAGTCCATGAGGTCGCAAAAAGTTGGACACGACTTAATGACGGAACACCACCACCTATTGGTCGTTTTTCTTCACTATTGCTCTGTTCCCTGTATCAGGTGCCGCCTGTGTGATCTGACTTTAAGCCCATCTGTCTGTGTGCTCGGTCGTGTCAGACTCTGCGACACTATGGACTGTAGCCCGCCAGGCTCTGAATACTGGGGTGGTTTGCTGTGCCCTCCTTCAGGGGATCTTCCCGACCTGGGGATGGAACCAGAGTCTGTTGAGTCTCCTGCACTGGCAGTCTAATCCTTTACCACCAGCGCCACCTGGGAAGCCCGTCACTAGCCTTCTACAGTTGACACTTATCCCCATTGTACAGATGAGAAAAGTTGAGGCACAGAGCGCGAGAAGGATTCTGCCAAGGTGCAGATACACTGGCTTTCTTGCAACAAGAGCTGATCAGGTATGACGTTTGCCACCTGTGTTTGAACAGAAGCGGGGTGTCTGGGAACCCAACCTCTGTCCAGTATTGCCAGCCACAAACCTGTGACCTTTCCCCACCCTGGTTAGGGGCTGGTTTCACCTTGTTCGCTGGATCCTAGTGAGACCAAGGGTGGAAACCCTGCTTCTTTTTCTCTTCTTTAGGGAAAGCACTGTATTACCATGTGAATCAATTACCCCACCAACCGCCCCCCAAACAAAACTAACTCTGTTTAGTTCTGAACCTGAACAAAAGGACCTTTGGAATCTGAAGTGCAGAACCAGAAAAATCAGGAAATTAAATTCCAAGTTCAGCACCCCCTTCGCCCCTCCTGTTGTGTCTGTCGCAACCCGGAGGCATCAGAGCCCCGGGCCTTCCCTTGCAGGGGCCGAGGCTATCGTGAGGCCCTTAGACGGTCCCGCAGCACCTCTGGAAGCACGCTGGCTCCAGAGAGTGGACCGCAGGGCTCTTTTCTACCCTCTGGCTTTGACTTATTTGCATGAGAACAGATTCCTTTGTGCTCACTTGGCCTGCCTGGTCCCAGCCAAAGGCCGAGTCCTTCTAGTCTTCACGTTGGGTTGCTAGGCAGATATGACCCTGGCTTGCAAATAAGCTCTCTGCATTTACCAGCCCGTGAGAACCTCAACTTGGGGTAAGCAGACTGAAAGGAATCTTGTCTGGAGCTCAGGGAGGCACAGGCCTGCTTTAAGGGCTGGGTCTTCAGAGCAGCCAGTGAAGAGGGGGAAATCTGGAGGGGGCTTGTGGGGAGACCTTGGTGACCCGCCTGCTGCCCCGTCTTCCCCTTTCCTGTCTGCCCCAGGCACCCATGATCCAACCACGTGTATTCCATGGACACAATTTTTTTTTTTTTTTTTAGATTTAAAAAATTTTATTTTTAAAAACACTTATTTCTTATTTTGATTGTGTTGAGTCTTAGTTGCAGTGCGTGGGCTTCTCTCTGGTTGTGGCCTGTGGGCTTAGCTCCCCGGCTGCACATAGGGTCTCAGCTCCCCAGCCAGGGGTCGAACCCATGTCCCTTGTGTTGCAAGGCAGGTTCTTAACCACTGGACCACTAGGGAAATCCCTTGATGGACACAGATTCTTCCTTTAAAACTTTTAGTATCTGCTTCTGCAGGCAGCAGAGAACATCACCGACTTTAACCTCTAGAAATCTTGATTTTCCAGGCAGAGGTACTGGGTTTATCTTGAGGTTTATAGGAGTCCCCCAACCCAGACCCATCTGACGGTTTGAAGAAAGGTAGCAACCTTCAAGTGACCAACCTAAACAGCATAATAAAAAACAGAGACATTACTTTGTCAACAAAGGTCCATGTAGTCAAAGCTATGGTCTTTCCAGTAGTCATATATGGATATGAGAGTTGAAAAATAAAGCTGAGCACCGAAGAATTGATGCTTTTGAACTGTGGTGTTGGAGAAGACTCTTGAGAGTCCCTTGGACTGCAAGGAGACCCAACCAGTTCATCCTAAAGGAAACCAGTCCTGAATGTTCACTGGAAGGACTGATGCTGAAACAGAAGCTCCAGTACTTTGACCACCTGATGAGAAGAACTGACTCACTGGAAAAGACCCTGATGCTGGGAAAGATTGAAGGTGGGAGGAGAAGGGGACGACAGAGGATGGATGGCATCACCGACTCGGACATGAGTTTGAGTAAACTCCGGGAGTTGGTGATGGACAGGGAGGCCTGGCGTGCTGCAGTCCATGGGGTCAAAAAGAGTTGGATACGACTGAGCGACTGAACTGAGTGACCTTCAAACAGAAGTGCATGTTTTGTGAAAAATCTGAAGATTTGCCAAGGGGAAAATACGTTCCTAGGTGCAGGTGTGGGGGGATCGCTTTTCTGAACATCAGCTCTTTTCTAAGCTGATTTGTGTGAGAGCCCACCATGGTGCAGGCCGGGTGTTTACTCCTGCGCAGTGGGCCTTCTCTCACTTAACCGGAGCCAAGGTCTCACCAGGGTGCGCTGCCCCAGCTGTAAACACCTCTTGGGGGAAGATCAAAATGTTCTGTCAGGGAAGACTCCTCTCTGCAAGTCAGTATGGCCCCCCACCAAGTGCATCTCATTAAAGATGCATTTCCAAGAACGTTATTTGTGCTTAATGGTAACCTGTCACAATTCATAATATGTTGTTTGATTATAAATGACTTATAATGACAGTGGCTTAATCTAGAAGGGATTTTTTTTTTTTTTACACTTGGAGCAATGCATAAACAAATTTCAATTTATATATAAAGTCTGGTTTCCCAGTTGGTGCGAGTGGTAAAGAACTCTCAATGCAGGAGACTTAAGAGATGAGGGTTCGAGCCCTGGGTCACGAAGACCCCCTGGAGATGGGCACGGCAGCCCACTCGAAGTATTCTTGCCTGAAGAATGGACAGAGGAGCCTGGAAGGCCGCGGTCCCTGGGGTCGCACAGAGCTGGACACGACTGAAGGGACTTAGCAGAAACAGCACAAAACAGGATAAGGCAATTAACTACTTTTCAACACACAAGTATATCACGATAAAATGGAAATGCAGTTTTGGGGGAAAAAGAGTGAAATGAAAGAAAATTTCCAACCTAATGAGAACCAAGTCATTTTTAAATGAATAATGGTGGGAATTCCCTGGCGGTCCAGTGGTTAGGACTGGGTGCTTTCACTGCTGGGGCCGGGTTCAATCCCTGGTCAGGGAACTGAGATCCCGCAAGCCACGTGGTATGGCCATAAATAAGTAGATAAATAAAAAGGAGTAAAGGTAGTTTTCACAATGCTGTGGTGTTTGTATGACACTGGATACATGACAAGAGTGGTTTAATAGTTTAGATAATACTATTAAATACAGTTGAAATGACCTTTTGTGCCTATTTAGAGTTGTGATGAAGCATTGAAGGTACCTTAAAACTGAGGGTTTTGGGGGCTGAATGTCTGTGCTCCTCCCCTTTCAGACTAAGCCCCGCCCTCTGGTCCCCACCCCGGGCAATAGTGTCTGGAAATGGACCGTTTGAGAGGAATTCGCATTAGATTAGATCATAGAGTGGGGCCCATGTGATGGAATTAGGGGCTTTGTAGGAAGAGAGAGGGACTTCCCTGGTGGTCCAGTGGTTAAAACTCCACGATTCCAAGGCAGGAGACATGGGTTCAATCTGTGGTCTGAGAACTAAGATCCCACGTGCGGAGGGGAATGGCCAAAAGGAGAAAGAAAGGGTAGAGAAGTCTGAGCAGACACCGAGAAAAGGCCACGGGGAGCTGCAGTGAGGAGACGGCCAGGGGACTGAGGCCGTGAGGCCGTCCTGCTGGCCGCAGGCCTCCCGCCCCGGGGCCGGGAGGAGACACATGTCTAGTTTAAGCCACCTGCGCTTCCCAGGTGGCTCAGTGGTGAGGAACCCGCCTGCCAGTGCAGGAGACACGGGTTCAATCGGGAAGATCCCCTGGAGAAGGAAACGGCAGCCCACTCCGGTATTCTTGCCTGGAGACTCCCATGGACCCCGGAGGCTGGTGGGCTACAGTGCAGGGGGTCCCGAGGAGCTGGACACGGGTGAGCTTGCACACGCGCACGCAGCCTGTGCTGCTTTGCTAGGGCAGCTTGAGTTAATGCAGAAGGGGTTTATTGTTTTCCCCTCAGCATTTTTTAAATTTATTTTGTGTTTTTTGGCTATGCCACACCCTTTGTGGGATCTTAGTTTCCTGACCAAGGAGGGAGCCCAGGCCCTCGGCAGTGAAAGCAGAGTCCTAACCACTGGGCCGCCAGGGACATCCCCTCCCGCATTCTTTCAGAGGATGTGCCATCAGAAACATCTTCAGGCCAATGAATAAGAAGCACGTTAATACGAGGACAAGAAAGATGGGATTTCCCGCCGTCCGGGATGAGTTCTCCCCGGAGAAGAAAAGCCCCGTCCTGTAGTGGGCTGAAGCAGGCAGGGGCTGTGTGGCTGGGGGGGGCCGGTCCAGGGGCCCCCAGCCTCTGTGGCAGCAGGGGCCCGGGAGGAGCGGTGGCTGGGGATGGCTCAAGTGCATTACATGTATTGTGCACTGTATTTCTGTTACAGCAGCTCCGTCTCAGATCAGGCATCAGATTGCAGAGGTCGGGGACCCCTGCTGTTAATGTTCCGATGCGTGTGGACGTGGACTCCAAGGCCCGCCCTCACAGCTCTGTCGCCTTGAGTGAACTACTTAACGTCTCTGTACCTCACTCCGCTTATCCATGGACAGGGGATAATGTGTGCCAGCGTGCTAAGTTGCTCCAGTCCTGTCTGATTCTGGGACCCTGGACTGTGTAGCCCGCCAGGCTCCTCTGACCACGGGACTTCCCAGGCAAGAAGACCGGAGTGGGTTGCCATTTCTTTCTCCAGGGGATCTTCCTGACCCAGGGATTGAACCTGGGTCTCTTGCATTGCACGCGGATTCTTTCCCGTCTGAGCCACCAGAGAAGCTTGGGGAATGAGAAAGGGAATGGTAGTAATCATGATGGTACCGCCCGCAGCGGGTAGCCGTGTGAGGAACTCAGTGCCGCGTTGCTAGGGTAACGGACTCAGCGTGATGGCCGGCGGTCCAGCGCTGTGCCTGAGCGGTGCTGACGCCGTGGCTCCTGGCTGGGGGGCTGAGGAGGCTGGACCTTGGTGAGCCTGGAACAGGTGGGAGAGACCCTGCAAGGACTTGAAGGCAGAGGGGAGGAGGGAGAAGCGGATGGAAGGCAAGTACGGGCGGGACGGAGAGCACATCGCACTCGGGGACAGGCGGTCACCTCCCCCTGGGGCACCAGGGCCCTCTGGGGTCCGAACTGTCTCAGGCTGGGTTAGCGCGCTGGGCAGTGTTGATACATCACCGGGCACACTGGATCCATGCTGAGTTTTAACTTGGTTGTCAACACTGATATTTGTTCTTTGTCCCCGTCGTTCACTGGTCCTGTAGTTCTGTCATCGTCTTGCCGCTTATAAAGAAAGAGAGAAAGTGAACTGTGGCCCAAGGAGGCCTCTATACATGATCTCTAACCTGTTGCAAAAGTCCTAAAAACAGAACAAAACAAAAACCAAAATTCTCTGGACAAAGTGGTTTTAATCACATCACTTTCAGGATCAAACGCTTGTCATCTTAGACTCTGTGACTCAGGGGCAAGTCGTGCAGCCTCCCTGGAATTGTTGGAAGGCGCTGGGTGTGGGACCACTCCATCAACTCCGGCTTCCTTTGGATAACCGTTGAAGTTCTCAAGTCCAGGGAATGAAAACCTGTTTCCTTGCTCTGTTCTTGCCTGAAGGGAGATGCTGGCTTTCCCCGTCTCATCTAAACACGCAGTCCGTCCTGCTGCTCCCTGGAATAATACAGTCTTAAGCTTCTGTTTTAACCCTGTCGGAGCAGCGCATCCACACATTTCCAGATGACTGGCATGCGTGCCTGTCAGTCACTTCAGTATGTCCAACTCTTTGCCACCCCATGGACTGTAGCCCACCAGGTTCCTCTGTCCGTGAGATTTTCCAGGCAAGAACACTGGAGTGGGTTGCCATTTCCCCATCCAGGGGATCTTCCTGACCCAGGGATCGCGTCTGGGTCTCTAACGTCTCTGCACTGGCAGGCAGGTTGACGGGATGACACAGTGAAGCTGGGAGGGGGCTCCAGGACTGCATGCAGGGCACAAGGCCAGGTGGGACCCGGCCCCCTCGCCGAGGTCGGTGCAGGGCTCTGGCCTCCTTGTTGTCAGTTGCTAAGTCCTGCCCAACTTCTGTGACCCCATGGACTGTAGCCCGCCAGGCTCCTCTGTCCGTGGGATTCTCCAGGCAAGAACACTCCTCCAGGGGATCGTCCCGACCCACGGATCGAACCTGTGTCTCATGTGTTGGCCGGTGGACTCTGGGCAGTGAGCCGGCCGTAGTTGAGTTTGATGCTGGGTTGGGATCCGGGGTGGGGCAGGTGCAGGGAACCCACCGGTCCTCCCGGCTACACCCACTGCTCCTCCCTCAGCACAGCCTCTGCCCATCACCCGTGCACACTGGCAAATGCAGTAGTTTCCCAGGCCGCAAAACCACAGCTCGGAGGATGTGGTCCGTCCTCAAAGTGTTTACTCTTTAGTTCAGGAGGGAGGACACGTGTGGCTGTCACCTTAAGCGGCGCTGCAACAAGGGTGCTTGTGCAAGTGAGAGTCTCCAGGCCGGGGAAGGTCATCTGGGTTTAGGGAAGTGTTGAGGTGAAGCTGAGCTTTCAGGGCGGGAGCGGGGCTAGGTTGTAGCTCGGTTTAGACAGAGGCATTCTGTCTGGCAAACATGGGTTGAACCCACTCTGGGCCGGGTGACCGGACTGGGCAGTGCCCTCGGGGGGTTCCCATATTGGAGTTGGGGCCCCTTCCTTCGGGAGCATCTGGCTTTGTGTCAGTGACTGTTAGTCCTTTGGGTGTTTCTGATGTTAAAATATAATTCCCACTTTTAAAAAACTGTTTTTTATCAGAGTATAGTTGATTCACAGTGTTGCGTTCTTTCAGGCGTTCAGCACAGTGAATCAGGTAGTTATACGTGGACGTGCATCCACTCTCTCCTAGATGCTCTTCCCACATAGGTCATTACGGAGTAATGAGTCGTCTCCTGTGCGCTGTGGTAGGTCATTGTAGATTATCTATTTTATACACAAAAGTGAAGGTGAGAGCTGCTCAGTCGTGTCCGACTCTGTGACCCAGGGACTATACAGTCCATGACATTCTCCAGGCCAGAATACTGGAGTGGGTAGCCTGTCCCTTCTCCAGCAGATCTTCCCGACCCAGGGATCGAACCAGGGCCTCCTGCCTTGCAGGCGGATTCTTTACCCGCTGAGCCACCAGGAGAGCCCGTCTTAGGTACAGTAGCGTGCACACGTCCGCCCCAGTCTCCCCCAGCCCTGCTGACCGTGGGCTTGTTTTCTCAGTAGTGCTGTTTCACAGATGAGTTCGTTTGTTCCCTTGATGAAGCTCACTCGGTCTGGCCGCGCTGGGGCCTCACTGCTGCGCCGGTCTCTCTGTTGCAGCGAGCAGGAGCATCTCGGAGCGGAGCTCGGGCGCTTCGGTCGCCCTGGCTCCCAGGCCAGCTCCTCCACGGCACAGCGGATCTTCTGGGACCGGGGATCAAGCCCGTGTCCCCTGCGCTGGCAGGCAGATTCCTGACCACTGAACCACCTGGGAAGCCCCATGTGTACTTTTTTTTTAGTATTCCATATATAAATGATATCATGTGACATTTGTCCTTCTCTGATTGACTTCACTCGCTGTGACGCTCTCCAGGTCCATCCGTGTCGCTGCAAATGGCATTATGTAACTCCCACTTTCCGTCAGCATCAGCAGAGAGTCCGTTCCCCTCACGCGCCCTCTGCGTCTTGACTTCACCTCCTGCTGCTCTGGCGCGTTGGTAGGCTGCCCGCTCCCGAGACCACGCTGGCTGTCGCCGGAGGCTGCCGGGGGCACAGAGACCCTCTGGGTTTTCCCAGACTGGCCCTGACAGCTGTAGGACTGCGCGACCAGAACTGGCTCAGAGCTTTGAAGATGCCAGTCAGGGCGACTCTCCCCTGTGTCCTGGTGGCAACCATAGCGTTCGCACCCTTTACCTTTCCTGGGCTCAGAACGCAGCAGCGCAGACTCAGGACAAGCACTCGGCCGGTAGCCGCAGGCGCTCTGGATTTCACCATCTGTTCTCCGAATTGCTTATCAGCCATTGCAGTGACGCCTTGGCTTTGCACAGTGCTTTTTTCAGAGTGTTCTCACGTCTGGTATCTGTTTATCTTCAAGACGGTTGGGGGCGGGGAGAACGACAGCCCGCATCTCTGAGCACACCTTGGGAGCCAGCCCTGGTGTTGGGTTATTTCTTGCTCACCGTTGGGTTTGGGGTGGAGGGACTTTTCTGTGGTCCTGTTTTTCAGGCAAGTTGGGAAAGAGGTCCAGAGAGATTCAGCAACTTACCCAAAGTCACACGGCAAAGGAATGACTCTTCTGGAGCCTGGACACATGTTCTGCAAAGTCAGTCAATGTCAGCACATCCTGAAAGTCAGTTCTACAAAAGGCAGATTTGCCAAGTATCTACTTCACTGGAATAAACTGTTTTTTTTCTTTACAGGGGGTGGGGTGGGGATGAGGGGCAGGACCACACAGTCTGCAGGATCTCAGTTGCCCAACCAGGGATCAAGCCCCGGCCTGTGGCAGTGAGCTCCAGGAGATGGCGAAGGGCTGAGAAGCCTGGCGTGCTGCAGTCCATGGGGTCGCAGAGAGGCAGACAGGAGTGAGGGACCGAGCAACAACAAACGGCAGTGAAGGTAGAGTCCTTACGCCTGGACCGCCAGGGAAGTCCCTGGATTGAGCATTTATTTTTTCCCCTAACTTTTGGGCTTATCCTTACTTCCGCCCTGCTTCAGCCTCAGAGCTTCTCAGATAAAACAGCTTTAGTCTCTGGGTGGGCATGGGCGGCCAGAATGAACCCCGTGGACCGGGTAGCTGAGAAAACAACCCTGTCCGTCTCAGTTCTGGAGGGTGGAGGTCTAACAGCGAGGTGGACTTGGCTCTTGAGGGTTCTGGCCGTCACACCTTCTTGCTGTGTCTCCACCTGTAAGGGAGAGCAAGTTCTCTCCTGACTCTCCTGCAAGGGCACGAATCCCTTCAGGAGGGCTGTGCCCTGCGACCTCATCTAACTGGCACTGTCTCCCAGAGGCGGCTCTGCAAGTTTGTCCTAATGAGGGGAGAGGCGCCAATATGTGAGGTTATCTATTTGACTGCGTAAGGTCTTAGTGGCGAAACATGGGATCTTTTTTTTTTTAATTTTATTTGCAGCAGGTGGGATCTTGTTCCCCGGCCAGGGATTGAACCCGGGCCTCCTGCATGGCAGGCTCAGAACCTTAGCCCCTGGACTCCCAGGGAAGTCCCACCAATAGAAGAATTTTGAAAGGACACAAATATTCAGTCCACAGTGAAATCTCACATATTTCATTTCAGAGGTGCAGATTTGGGAAGGAAATAAATCTACAAAAATAGAAAAGACAGTTGTTGCTGTGGTGGTTGTTCAGTCACTCATTTCTCTCTGACTCTTTGCGACCCCATGGGCTGCAGCATGCCAGGCCTCCCTGTCCATCACCAACTCCCAGAGCTTGCCCAAACTCATGTCCATCGAGTTGGTGATGCCATCCAACCATCTCATCCTCTGGTGTCCCCTTCTCCTGCCTTCAAGTTTTCCCATTATCGGGATCTTTTCCAGTAGCATTTAAGAGAAAGTTTTCCCTCTTCTCATGCAAAAATGACACAAGGAAAAAATACAACTCTGATACATACTCCCTTGACCAGCCTTACCGGGAAAAACAGAAGCATAAGGTTGGCCTGTCCCCCTTCCTGCCGAAAATACACCTCACCTGAGAGAGTCCCTGCTGGCCATCGGCTGAGACTCCCCACTTCCAACTGGGGGATTCAGGTTCTAACCCTGGTCAGGGAACTAAGATCCCACAGGGCCCACGGTGCAGCTGATAAATTAATAAAATATTAATAAATAGAATAAGAAAATAAGTTGAAAACTCACCTGAATCTAGTCTCAGTTATAGATCTACAGATTAACAGAACAGAGTTCCAGGGAACATTTTAAGGGATACCATGGAGGTAAAATCAGCCAGATCAGAAATTTTACAGGACAAACAACCAAATTTATTTACAAATATGTTGTAGGGAAGAGAGAGGAGGAACATATAAATGAGAAGAGACACCTGAGTCCAGTGCAGTGCAGAACGGACTCTGGATCGCGGTTAGAACAGTTTGTGCTAAGTCACTTCAGTCGTGTTGACTCTTTGTGACCCCATGGACTGCAGCCCGCCAGGCTCCTCTGTCCATGGAATTCTCCAGGCAAGAACACTGGAGTGGGTTGCTATTTCCTTCTCCAGGATATCTTCCTGATCCAGGGCTCGAACCCAAGGCTCCTGTGGCTCCTACATTGCAGTCGGATTCTTTACCACTGAGCCTCCGGGGGAGTCCAGACCAAACTTTAGAAAAATCCAGAACCAATGATGAGACTTTGAGGACGTTGCAACATCCACTGGGTTTTCGATGGTGAACAGAAATTACCGTATTATGTTTTAAAGGGGGGCTTTACTGAGAATTGTAAGTATATTAAAAACAGTTCTTATAATTTAGAGAAACATATAGAAATGATTGTCGATGAGGTTACATGATGTCTGAGATTTGTTTACAAATGATGCAGTATATGTGGAGAGTGAGGAAAGGGAACTGGGAGAGGGGGCGGCCTTGTGCTGACAGCTGTTGAGTTTAGATGTTGGGTGGGTACGTGTGAGTTTCTCAACTTTCGTATGTTTGACAAGTTCCATTACAAGAACTTTGGTAAGTAATAGGTAAATATTGCTTTGTAAAATGTCCTTAAACATTTGGCAAAGAGGCTTTAAGGGAGTGGATTTGAGGTAACTGACTGTAAGCCCTTTTTTTCTTAAAGTATTTTTTAAAGTTTATTTTTAACGAGGGGTGATTGCTTTACAGTATTTTGCTGGTCTCTGCTGTGCATCAGAGTGAATCAGCCCTCCGTATACTTATGTCCTGTCCCTCCTGATGGAAGTCTTTCATTGGATCCTACCCCTCATGGTTTTTCTTCCCAGTGGAGGACGGAGTTTTAAGAGAAAGGATGTTGTTCAGAGGCCTATCTACTGTGTTTTTCTGACCTGTGTTCAAGGACCCAGATATAATTTCTACAGCCTGCTGAGTGTTTAGAGGTGTGACCTCAGGTCACCTCTGCTCTCCCAGACTGGCTCCTGCCACGTGGTTTCCTACTGGGCCGATCCCAACAGGTGGTTCCAGCCGAAAGCCAGGCAGGATGTCATCTGTGCCCTGGCATTGCTGGGGGTCACAGAAGCCGATGTTCCCAGCAACAGGGTCTGGCTAGACGTCTTCAAGCTTAAATTTAAAAAAAAATACTTATTTGGCTGCACTGGGACTGGGGATCTTCAATCTTAGTTGTGGCATTTGAGATCTTAGTTCCCCAACTAGGGGTTGAATCTTTCCCCTGTGCACTGGGAGCGTGGAGTCAGCACGGACCACAGGGAAAGTCCCTTAAAATTTTTTTTCAGTCTTCTAAGTGGAATTGCTCTCCCACTTTGGATGGAGGTATTCAAAGATTTCCTTTGTTCTGGTCAGAAGATGAATGATTCGTGGGGATGAGACGGATGACACATGACTGCAGGGAACCCTGCCCTGTGGAATATTTGCAAGTTGTTAGGAGAGAAGATTCTCAAAGTTCCCGTTACAAGGGAGAAACCATTTGTTTTTCTTCTCCGTCTCTCTTATTTGTATCTATAGGAAATGATGGAGCTAACTAGATTTATTGTGGTCATCATTCCACAGTATACGTTTGCCCAGTCCTTACACGGTGCACCTCAGACTTACACAGGTGCGTGTCAGCGAGACAGAAAGAACAACACGTAACAGAGAACAAAGCTTTTCCTTTGCACCCTCTGTTGAACTGAGACCGAAGCCCCGCCCGCTCAGACACTCCTTTTTTCCCTCTAAGTTTTGGCTGCACTGGGTCTCTGCTTGCAGCGTGCAGGCTTAGTTGCCCAGAGGGAGGTGGGACCTTGGTTCCCCATCAGGGATCCAACCGAGTCCCACTGGACCCCCAGGCAAGTGCCCCCTGCCCCCGCCCACCACAGGCACTCAGGGGATCCTTCCAGGTTGGGCCGGCCCCAGAGTGACACGCTGGGGTCTCAGGACCCAGGAGTAGCCCTGAGGAGGTTCATCACGCCCAGCGGTGAGGAACCACCTGACGCCGGCCGCCAAGTCAGCGGCACCTTCGCCGGCTCTGGGCTTGGCGGAGGGCGAGGCAAAACTGAAGGCGGTGCTCTCGCCAGGGCTTGCTGGCGGGCACGCCTCCGCCTTGGGTGCTGCGCCCTGGGCCCCTGGCAGCCTCACCCCGTCCTCTCCCCCCCGCGCCGCGGCCCCAGCCAGGCAGCCCGGGGGGCCCTGCTGTTTCCGCGGGGCTCACCCGCCCCGGCCCTGCTCTCTGCTCCGTGTGCTTCCCTGGCAGAACCTTCCAGAACCGCGAGTCCTGCTCGCTTCTCTCCCGGCTCCGCTGGAAAGGCCCGCTCCTCGGTGGGGCCGCCCCTGACCTCCCGTAACCCGCCCACAAGGGGGGTGCCAGGCGGGCAGTGGGTTGCGTGTTTCATTCCCTGCTGAAGCGCAGCGCCCGGATCGAGGCCGTCCCTCGCTCCGCGTCCCCCGATGGGTGATGTCGGATCATGTTGGACACACGTGGGCAGCTGGTGTCCCGGGACCTCCCGCGTGACTGGCGGCTGCAGCCAGCGCCCCCTCCGCCCGCGTCCCGACTTGCCGGCGAGACCACAGGGCTCTGCAACCAGAGATCACGCCCCCGCCCCCCGGCCTGTGTCTTTCTTGGCCTCGGCTCATCCGAAGCTTTGTCTTTGGAAAACCAACAGAGCTCTCTGCCAGAGAGGGCCGCCGGCTGTCTTGTTGTTTCAGCTGTTTGCGAGGCCCTCTCGTGGGCGCTTGGCCGGGGTCCCCTCGGGGAGCCAGAGTCAGGTGACGCGCCTCCCGCTCTTCAGGTAGCCTCCTCCGCCGGTTCTCAGCGCTCCTGGCCCGCAGACTGCATCGTCCCCTTGTCAGGAGCACCTTTCCCCCATCAGCCCGCCCGGAACCAAGGAGAACCAGGGTTAGCAGGCCCAGCGCCTTGCTTTACACCGGGGCTGGCGGAGAAGAGCGCTGCTGCTGCTGCTGAGTCTCTTCAGTCGTGTCCGCCTCTGCGACCCCGTCCCTGGGACTCTCCAGGCAGGAACAGTGCAGCGGGCTGCCATTTCCTTCTCCAGTGCATGAAAGTGAAAAGTGGAAGTGCAGTCGCTCAGTCATGTCCGACTCTTCGTGACCCCGTGGACTGCAGCCCACCAGGCTCCTCTGTCCATGGGATTTTCCAGGCAAGAATACTGGGGTGGGGTGCCATTGCCTTCTTTGGGAGAAGAGCACAGAGCCTGGCGAAACTGATCAGTAGCTCGATTCCCTCTCCTGCGGCCCAAGGACCAGGGCAGGCTGTGCTCTCCCCAGCAAGATCTGTCCCAGATAACCTTTTATTTCTTTCTTTGACTCTGCCGGGAGGCTTTCGGGATCTTAGTTCCCTGACCAGAGATCTTACCTGCACCTTTGCATTGGGAGGGCAGACTCTTAACCACTAGACCATCAGGGAGTTCTGTTAACACTAGACCATCAGGGAGTTCTGTTAACACTAGACCATCAGGGAGTTCTGTTAACCACTAGACCATCAGGGAGTTCTGTTAACCACTAGACCATCAGGGAGTTCTGTTAACCACTAGACCATCAGGGAGTTCTGCTCCAATGGAACAGACGGGCCTTCCTTGGAGGACTTTGTTGAGTAAGGTGGTTGGGTAACTTCCGACCCAGTGGAAGGAGCGGTGATGGCTTTATTGCCAGAGACCCCCTTTTTTCCTTTTTTTTTGGCCACACCAAGCAGCACGTGGGATCTTTGCTGTCTGACCAGGGACTGAACTCGGGCTCCCTGCATTGGAAGCCCCAGGTCTTAACCACGGGACCACCAGGGGAGTCCCTCCTTTCTTCCTAAGCCCCCAGGAGTGCTCCTTGCCTGTGACCACACCCCCTTCTGAGATGGGAAGTGTGATGTGTAAAGAAAATTGGGGAAAGTGACCTCAGATAAGACACAACTCAAAGTCTCAGCCTGGATATTTATTTTAAAATTTTTATGTATTATTATTATTTTTTTGGCCTTGCCATGCACATTGTGAGGCTTCCCTGGTGGCTCAGACGGTAAAGACTCTGATTGCCATTCAGGAGACCTGGGTTCCTCCTCTGGGTCAGGAGAAGGGCACTGCAGCCCACTCCAGTGTTCTTGCCTGGAGAATCCCATGGACAGGAGCCTGGCGGGCTGCGGTGCATGGGGTGGCAAAGTCAGACACGACTGAGCAGCTAAGACGTATGCGCCTGTAGGGTCTTGGAGCTCGCTGACCAGGGCGGAGCCTGTGCTCCCTGCATTGGACCACCAGGGAAGTCCCTCAGCTTGGATACTTAAAAAAGCAATGACAGCCCAACTTGACTAAAGTACAACCGACAAATGAAAATTGGATCGCTTGCCTGCTGTTCAGTCACCGAGTCATGTCTGACGCTTCGCTACCCCATGGCTGCAACACGCCAGGCTTCCCTGGCCCTCACCATCTCCCGGAGTTTGCCCAAGTTCATGTCCACTGTGAAGAACTGTATTTGTTGTCTGTACAATGTATTGTTTTGATATATACATACATTATAAAGTGATGACCACAGTCAAGCTAATCAACACATCCATCATCTCATGGTCACCTTTAAAATTGCTTTGTTGGTAGAAACACTGAAGGTCCGCTGCTAGTGAAAGTGAAGTTTGCAGTGTAGTTTCGTGAATTCTGCTCAGCGTGCTGGACATGAGATGCCCAGAGGTGGCTGATTCCAAATAACCGAATGTTTGTACTTTGACAAACTCCCTTCCCCCACCCCCTGGCTCCTGGCAACCACCATCCCCTCTCTGCTTCTGCGTGTTCTGCTTTGTTAGACTCCACGTAGAAGTGAGATCAGGAGATATTTATCTCTCTGTGCCTGGCTTGTTTCATTTTGCAGAACATCCTCCAGGTTCATCCAGGTTGTTATAAATGCAGAAGAATTTCCTTCTTTTCTTAAGGTCCACTAATTCCATTGTGTGTGTGTGTAAGATGGGTGGCACATTTTCTTTACCGGTTCACCCATTACTGGTCACTTGGTGAATAACGCTGCAGTAAACACGGGTGTGCAGGTATTTCTTCAAGATCTTAATCTCATCACCTCTGGATATACCCTGAGAAGTGGGATTGTGGGATAGTCTGGTTGTTCTATTTTTAATGTTCTGAGGAACCTCCATACTGTTTTCCATAATGTCAGCCTGGATCTTAATCAAGGTTTGTGGCTTGGAGACCAATCCTTGAACGTCTGACTTGCTTTTTCCCTTTAGTTAAAAACAATAAGTGGGGGAAAGTATTAAATGTCTCCCTGGAGGTGTGGGCGTGGAGGAGAAGGATGGTGTACTGGCTAAATTAGCTTATTTCCATTCTATAAAAATTGTAAGGACTAATGACCCTCTTTGAAAAACCTCAGAGGAATGTTTTATCATAGAATTCTTAAGAAAGACAATCTGTTTATTTCTGTTCCCACCTTAATTTTAACTTCCTTCTCCAGTGGTTTTCCCCCACTCCCTGGAAGGTTTTGTGTTGGGTCATCCTGAAATGGATTATGGATGAAGAACTAGAGGCTCTCGGATTCCAAGCTAAGTGGCTTTAAGAAGAGAAGCTTCCCCTGACTGTTGCTCACGGTCAGAAGCCAGTTCAGTGAGACAAGTCAACAAGTGTGTGTAGGCCCCCTCCATGTGCAAAGGCTCTTTCTTCTAGAAAGGGAGAAGTCTTTGGGGCCTCAGGATCAACAAATACCAGTTGAATCTAATTGAGTTTGAAATATTAACTTGCCTTTTGGAAAACATAGGAATTTGCATTTCCGAACAATTGATTCATTGCCCTCCAGATGACCGTGACTATTGACTTGGAATTCCTTTTATTTTGATGAAGTGCATATCTGCCTCTCCTTCTGAGTTTATCTGGATCTTCCAGAACTTACATACCTCCAGCCACTCCCATCCAGCCGGTTGGCCTTTGGGTTGGCTGGCTGGATTTGTTCGCTGTTCACTCCTTCCTCAAAGGCAGGGATACAGATGGCATCTCTCAACACCCCAGCCCTGGTGTGTGCTGTGCTGAGTTGCTCAGTCGTGTCTGACTCTTTGTGACCCCATGGACTGGAGACCGCCAGGCTCCTCTGTCCATGGGATTCTCCAGGCAAGAACACTGGAGTGGGGTGCCCCGCCCTCCTCCAGGGCACCTTCCTGATTCAGGGATGGAACCCACTCTCTTAGGTCTCCTGCGCTGGCAGGCAGGTTCTTTACCACTAGCGCCACCTGGGAAGTCCCAGCCCTAGTAGCATCTTTGTTTGTTATAACTTGGTTCTCCTTTAATAGGTTGGGTGTTCCATAGAGACGTTTAAAATCTGATCCAGAATTTCAAGTCTATGTCTCCTTACCAACCTAGTCAATTTAGGGCTTTTAGGTGAACTAGGGGTTCATTCTGTGTTTCCATTTGCAGCCTGCAGTTGAAAGCATAACCTTCCATTTCTGTCTTTCAAAACTCAACCTGATTCATTGCTTTTGTGTTTTTCCACTGAAGCTGAATCATCTCTAGTTATGTTAATCACCTCCAGTTAGGTTTGTTTTTTTCTAGGACCAGAATCTTAATTTTTTGTTTGTTTGTTTGTGGCTTCCCTGGTGGCTCAGATGGTAAAGAATCCGCTTGCAATGCAGGAGACCTGGGTCAGGAAGATCCCTTGGAAAAGGGCATGGCAACCCGCTCCAGGACTCTTGCCTGGAGAATTCCATGGACAGAGGAGCCTGGCCGGCTACAGTTTGTGGGCTAGCAAAGAATCGGACATGACTGAGCGACTGACACACTTCCCTTTGCTTGTTTTGAATCATTTGGGTCGTTGTGTGTTGTGGCTGTGCTGGGTCTTTTGCTGCGGGCGGGCTTTCTTTAGTTGTGGGAGCGGGGGCTGCTCTCCAGTTGCGGAGCGCCGCTTCTTCTCGCAGTTGCTTCTCTTGCTGTGGAGCATGGGCTCTCGGCTCACGGGCTTCCGTAGCTGCAGCACGTGGCTCAGTGGCTGTGGCTCACGGGCATAGTTGCCCCACACCATGTGGGATCTTCGTCGGCCAGGGATCGAACCCGTGTCCCCTGCATTGGCAGCTGGATTCTTAACCACTGGACCACCAAGGAAGTCCTCGATTTTTTTTTTTCCCTTAAGCAACTTGCTACTCAAAATGGGATCCAAAGACTACATTAGAAATACAGTTTCCAGATATCAGCCTTACCTAATGAACCTGCACTTTAATAAAATCTCCAGTTGATTTGTATGTGCATCAAAATGTGAGAAGCACTGGTTGACTTAAGATTTTCTTTTTACAACTTACATTGTCAAGATGTAAAGGGACACATTTCCATTAAACACATTTTGGACATTTTTTCCTAACATTTTATTATGAAACATTTCAAATGTACAGCAAAGTGGAATGAGTTCTACAGTAAGCTCCCTGGACTGTCCAGCCAGATCCAACCATTAACTTAATTATTTTCCTTTCCTTTCCCCCCAGCTTTCCATCAAGAACTTCACACAGAGGGACTTCCCTGGCGGGCCAGTGGCTCAGACTCCGAGCTACCACTGAAGGGGCCTGGGTCTGACCCCTGGTCTGGGTGCTACAATCCTGCACGCTGCACAACGCAACCAAAGAAAAAAGTACAGCCTGCTCTTTTATTTGGGAATTCCAAATAAGTGCCAATAAAGTCCACGTGGTCAGGACTCGGTGCGCTCGTTCTATCCCTGGTAGGAGAACGAAGGTGCAGCCAAAAACCAAACCAGAACTGCTGTTGTGTAGCATGCTAGTTTACAGCCTGACTGTTAGGAAGGAGCATGTCTTGGCAGTAAGGGTCTCACCCCTTCTTCTAGAGTCGTTGATGGGTTTGACACGTTTGCACTTGGTTTCTCGTGAGTCTGGGAAACATGATGGGGCGGGAGCTGGGAAGCACTGGTGTTTCACAGAGTGGGGTGGTGGCTCCTGTCCCCTGATCTGGAACGTGGGGCCTCAGAATATCCCCCCCCCATACGGTGAGCGGGTTCAGACATCGTCCCTAATGTTGATTCCAGCCCTGTAATCATCGGCCTGTTGCAAATATTATTAGCATCACTAATTCTCAGGTGGAGAAACTGATGAACCCGTTCAATACTCGAATAAGAAGGAAAACATGTGTTGGCATGGGAAAGTGATTATTTCCTAAGCTACTGAGTAAAACACAGCTGCACTGGCAGTTTTAACTCTGTTTTCTTGTCAATTTCTGTTCTTTCAGGAAACCTTACAGACACACGAAGCCTTCCACCATCTGGAACTCAGAAACTCGACTGGGGAGGACTGTGGCTTCTGGACCGTCCAGGTGTCTCACAGATGTGAGCGTTTATCCCGCACTCGCCGGCTGGAGCCCCGAACAGCTGCAGGGCCTGTGCTCCGGCTCACACCGCCCTGAACTGAGGGTCGTTTTCCAAGTGGCTGCGAACAGCTGCTGACACTGTGGTCTGACTGCCGCACACTGCCCGCCCCCTCCCAGAGCTGGGCTGGAGAAAGCCACGTTCGGGGCTGGAGTCTCCTGACTTGAATTAGGATTCCAGGTGGTGGCCTCGTTTCTGTAGCCCCCAACACCCCGATAGGCGTCCCCATCACCCCAGTGTTTTCCGGCAAACTCCACCACCGTGTCACTTCATAGACTCAGAATCCTCCCCGATCACCATGGCCTGGCTTTCCCTAAAGGTCTTATTGGTGGGGCTGAGTTTCCTGGGATGTCTTTATCCTCTCGTGGATTTTAGCTTCAGTGGGGAAACAAGAGGCCAGAAACCGAATTTCGTGATCATTCTGGCGGATGACATGGGGTGGGGTGACCTGGGAGCCAACTGGCCGGGCACGAAGGACACCGCCAACCTGGACGGGATGGCTGCAGAAGGAATGAGGTGAGAGCCGGGGGTGCCGAGCCAGCGTCTCTGTGGGTGTCCCACCCCGACTCTCTGGGGGAAGCGGGCTGTGTAAAAACACTTAGAGAGCAACTGATGGTCCATGTTGATTTAGTTAATTGACTGATGAATTGGTTTCTCAGCCAGTACAGCATCATGAAGAAATCCATCCATCCATCTATCCATCCATCCATCTATCCATCCATCCACCCATCTATCCCTTCATCCACCCCTTTATCCATCCCTTCATCTATCCATTCATCCACCCCTTTATCCATCCATCCATATCTTCATCCACCCAACCTTTCATCTATCCATCCATCCATCCCTTCATCTATCCATTCATCCACCCCTTTATCCATCCATCCTTCCATCCATCTATTCATCCATTCATCCAGCCAGCCAGCCATCCATCCATCCATCCATCCATGCATGCATGCATCCATCCATCTACCCATCTATCCATTCATCCATCTATCCATCTATCCATCCATCCATCCATCCATCCCTTCATCTGCCCACTCATCCACCCCTTTATCCATCCATCCATCTATTCATCCATTCATCCATCCATTGTCTATCCATGCATGCATGCATGCATCCATCCATCCATCTACCCATCTATCCATTCATCCATCCATCCATCTATCCATTTATCCACCCCTTCATCCATCCATCCATCCATCTATCCATTCATCCACCCCTTCATCCATCCATCCATCTATGCATCCATCCATTCATCCATCCATCTATCCATGTATCCATTCGTCCAGCCAGCCAGCCAGCCAGCCAGCCAACCAGCCATCCATCTATCCATTCATCCACCCCTTCATCCATCCACCCATCCATCCATTCATCCATCCACCCACCCCTTCATCCATTCATCCACCTATCCATCCATCCATTCATCCATCCACCCCTTCATCCATTCATCCACCTATCCATCCATCCATTCATCCATCCACCCCTTCATCCATCTATCTATCCCTGTACCCATTTATCCATCCATGCATGCATCTATCCAATAACACTTTTTTTTTTTTTGGCTATGCTCCTCAACCTTTTGTGATCTTAGTTCCCTGATCAGAGATCAAACTCAGGGCCCCAGCATTGAGAACAGTGAGTCCTCGCAGCTCAGGGATTCTGATGACACTGTGTGTGCGCGTGTATTAGGAAGTGGAAACACAAAGGTGAACAAGATAAAAATCCTTGCCTTCAAGGTCTCTTAGTGGAAACAGGTTGAAAGCAAAGTACAGATTACAGTCTAGTCCATGAGCTTGAATCAGGAGTTTTTGGGGTCTGTGGGGGGGATGTGGACCCCAGCCTGGAAGTTTAAGGGAGAAGGTGACCTTTGGAGAGTGACTGAAAGTCAGTGGGGCATACAAAGGCCAAAGGACTTAATTGTGAGCTAACAGGATTTATGGTCCGTTTATGGCGCACGAAACTCTGAAGACCGCAGGAGGGAAGAGGGGTGTATGTCTGAACCAGTCCAAGTGTGTATAAATTTTTTGCTCCAATGCAGCTTTCCCCTCTTTGAAAGTGAGACTGAGAAAAAGTGTCGGGCTTCCAGACTTTGGGTTTTCCTTATTGGGTGGGGGTCGCTCTGACTGGCCAGATCCCGTTTGTCAGGGTTAAGTTCCTCCAGTGGGGAATCACCCCTGCCAGCTTGTTGGGACAGCTCACGGGCTTCTCTGGAGCTTCACCCACGAGCATCCTCACGCTTAGAGCTTTCTCCTGAGATAGGGACCCTGCGGTCCCTGCATCTGGTGTCGCTCACTCTCATCCATCCTCCTCCCCTTGGCCAAGAGGAAGTTTCAAGAAACATCTCCGTTTCCAGCCTCTCAAAGGCATTTGGTAACCCTGAGGATAAGATCTGAACTCCAAGGAGCAGCGTACAAGCCCAGCCCATCCCCTGCCCTGGTCCTCCGCAGGCCCCTCCTGTCTGGACCAGCTGTGGTCCCCTCATGGCTTCAGCTGCTTTCCCCCTCTGTTTAAGCCTCATCTGTGTCATGAGTTCTTTTGTTGTTGTGGTGGTTCGTCGCTCAGTCTTGTCCAACTCTTTTTTTAATATACCTTTTATTTTGTGTTAGAGTGTGGTTGATTTACAGTATGATCGTTTCAGGTATATAGCGAAGTGATTCAGTTATACGTGCACACACAGCCATTCTTTTCCAGATTCTTTTCCCACGCGGGTCATTACAGGTTACTGAGCGGAGTTCCCCGCGCTGCACAGTAGGTCCTTGTTGGTTATCCATTTTATAGATAGTGATTAGTTTTTCTTGATGCACTTTCCACTTGTCTGTTGTTGTTCAGTCACTAAGTCGTGTCCAACTCTGCGACCCCATAGACTGCAGCACACCAGGCTTCCCTGTCCTTCACTATCCCCTGGAGCTTGCTCAAACTCATGTCCATTGAGTCAGCAATTCCATCCCACCATCTTATCCTCTGTTGTCGCCCCTCCTCCTGCCCTTAGTCTTCCCCAGCATCAGGGTCTTTTCCAGTGAGTCAGCTCTTCCCAGCAGGTGGCCAAAAGTATCTGAGCTTCAGCTTCAGCATCAGTCCTTCCAATGAATATTCAGAGTTGATTTCCTTTAGGATGGACTGGTTTGATTTCCTTGCAGTCCAAGGGACTCTCAAGAGTCTTCCAGCACCTCAGTTCGAGAGCATCAGTTCCTCAGTGCTCAGCCTTCTGTACTTCTCTCCTATTTAGTTTCCACTCACCACCTGGCTCCCAGTTGCACGTGAGGGCCTCAGGATGGCTTCCTTGGCTGTCTTCTGTGTACCCTGTCCTCATCTCTGCCGCTCTCCGTGGTGACTGCTTAACCATCTGACCACCTGGGTTGAGTTCAGAAGCATCAGCCCCAAATTCACGTCTGCCCAGAGCCTCAGAATGTGACCATATTTGGAAATAGGGTCTTTGCCAATGTCATTAGTTGAAGATCTCTGTGATATCTTTACTTGATTTAGAGTGGTCCTAAACCCAACCGCTGGTGTCCTTATGGGACGAGGAGAAGACACAGGCACACAGAAGAGAAGGTGAAGTGAGAATGGAGGAGCGGATGGGGCGATGCACCCACAAGGGTTGCCAGGCAACCCTCGGAAGCCGGGGGAGGCCTGGGCTGGGCTCTCCTGATGAGCCTGCGGAAGGAACCAGCCCTGCCGCCACCTTGACTTCCGGCTTCTTGCCTCCCAAACTGTGAGAGTCAGTTTCTGTTATCGCAGGCCACCCAGTCTGTGGTCATCTGTTACGGCAGCCACAGGAGACTACACAGAGCCCTTCTAGCTCTGGGCTTCGGGAAGAAAAACGCCTTGTCTGTCTGCCTACCCTTGTATCCCTGCACCATGCCTGGAGCCTAGTAGACAATTCATAAATATTTGTTCGTCAATAATTGGGCTTCAGGAGGTCCAGGTGCTTTGAAACGTCACCCCAGGTTTTTCATGTCAGATTTTTTTTTTCCTCCCCGGGGAGAGAGTTAATCCGTAGCATTGACCAGAGCCTCAACAGGAACTGGGTTGCCTAATGCTCAAGGACTTCTGCTTTCCATGTCGAGTGGGTTTGTGGGGAAGTATGTGGCTCATTATTTAAACCGAGATTTGTGAGGCCCCGGGCTCTCCTCGTGAGCCGTCCCCACCTGCGAGCTCAGCCCCAGCGGAAAGGGCCTCTCGGGACCAGAGGCACCGTTCGCGGGGCCCGCTCCCCCCCCTCCCGGCTGTTGCAGCCTCGTGACCGGGCCCGGGCCTGTGTCGACAGCTTTTCACTCTGCACGCCGTTGACAGGAAAGCGCGCTTCCTGTGAGGCCAGGGTGGATTCGCTGCGGGCTCTTCCCTGCCTGCCTGCCGGCTGCTGCTGGGGAGCCGTGACTCTCAGAAGGAGCGCTTATTGCCCAACAGGGGCCAAGGGGGACTTGAAAAGCTCTGTCTCCTGTTATCTTCCTTTTATTTGTGGGCCCGTTTCCTAGGATGCTGGCAACCCGTTACTGCAGATGAGGTGGCCTCCGTGAGAAAGAATGAAATATCGGGGCTTCCCGGCGGGTCAGGGGTTAAGACCCCTCACTCCCACTCCAAGGGGCGAGAGTTGATTCCCGGTCATGGAACCATGATCCCTCAGGCCGAGGGGCATGGCTGAAAGTAAATGAATATATGAAGGCGTGAGATGATGCCATTTGCGGCAACGAGGATGGACTTCGAGATGAACTTGCTAAGTGAAGTGAGTCAGAGAAAGACAAACACCGTGTGATGTCGCTTACATGTGGGGTCTAAAAACATTGAAACTGTTTACAAAACAGAAACAGATTCACAGATGTAGAGAACAAACAAGGTTGCCAAAGGGGAAAGGTGAGGAGGGTGGATTAGGAGTTTGGGGTTAGCAGATACACACCACTGCATATAAAACAGGCAAATGAGGAGGACCTACCGTATAGCACAGAGAATTACAGTCAATATCTTGTAATAACCTATAATGGGAAAGAATCTGAAAAAGAGATATAAAAGGGAGGCGAGGAATGGGGGTTTGGGCATGTGAGCGAGTATGTATAGAATGGACAAACCGGATTCTGCTGCAGAACACGAGGAACTGCCCTCACTAGCCTGTGACAAACGGCCGTGGGAAAGAACACGAAGAAGAGCGTGTGTAACGTGAGTCGCTCTGTTTACAGCTGAAGTTAACAGAACCTTGTAAATCAACTCTACTTCAGTAAAATTTACCAAAAAAAGAATAGACATATATATATATAATGGTGGCTCAGCTGGTAAAGAATCTGCCTGCAATGCAGGAGATCTCAGTTTGATCCCTGAGTTGGGAAGATCCCTGGAGAAAGGCATAGCAACCCACTCCAGTGTTCTTGCCTGGAGAATCCCATGGAGAGAGGAGCCTGGCGGGCTGCAGTTCACGGGGTCGCAAAGAGTCGGACACGCTGAGCGACTAACCAGCAACAGCAACTGGAGATAGGTCAGCTGTGGTTTTGTTTTTAGGAACAGTATACGTTTGAATTGTCCACATGCATTGGCTCCTCTGCGTGTTGAGCGGTCTGAGAGAGGACTGTGGAGGAGAGCAGACCCGGGGCAGTCCCCGGGGAATCTGTGGACCGCGCGTGCCCGACCAGCACCTGCGTGATGCTAACTAGCCTGTCCCGAGTGCTTGCCGGGCGCAGGCCCCGGGCGTCGCCCCGTTCGGTTCCTGCTGCCACCCGAGGCTGCACTTCGTCCACAGGTGAGGGCTCAAGGTCAGACAACTGGCACAGAGTTAGTGAGTGGCGGAGTCAACATCCTCCCGTCGAGAGCCTTCTCGTTAAGGGCTGCTGGGAGAGGGGAGTTTGCCAAGAGTGTCCTTCAAGGCTGGGCCGGCTTTGCCGGGAAGAGGGAAGGCAGCTGTTGAAGGGGGTGGGGATTGGAATCCTGGTAGTTTTCCTCCGTTTGAAGCTGGCAAAGGACTTGTGTGCTGCGCAGGTGGAAGGGCGGCTGAGAGCTGTGGTTTAGTCGTCAGCCATTGTCTTCTGGTTTGGTTTTGTGTTTGGCCTCACTTTGAGGCTTGTGGCTCTTAGTTCCCCAGCCAGGGATGGAACCCCTCCAGTGCGAGCCTGGAGTCCTAACCACTTGGCCGCCAGGGAAGCCCCCATTCATTTCTTTTTCAGTCTATGGTCTATGCAGTTCCCCCGCTTCCCTGATCAGCAGCTGTTTGAATCCGACCTTCAGAACTTAGGGGCTTCCCTGGCGGCTCAGACGGTAAAGAGTCTGCCTGCAATTCAGGAGACCCGGGCTCGAGCCCTGTGTTGGGACGATCCCCTGGAGAAGGGAATGGATACCCACTCCAGCATTCTTCCCTGGAGAATTCCATGGACAGAGGAGCCTGGTGAGCTGTAGGCCATGGGGTCACAAAGAGTCAGATACGACTGAGCAAGTAACAGTAACACGTTCAGAACTCGGGGAAGGTCATAGGGGCTGAGTGAAGCCTCTTTTCTACAAACAAGAAATGGGGGGCGTGGAAAGGCTTTCCTGCCCAGGAGGGCCCCACAGGGTCCTGCGCGGGTTGGTGACTCACCTACAAGGCTGTTATTTCTTGGTGCACAAGGCAGCGATTGGATGCTTCTGTGCGTGCCCGGATACCATCTCAGTGGTTGTCTGCCACCACACAGAGGTTCTGGAGAATTGGTGACTAGTGTTCACACTGTGCATTTCACTCCCGTGACTCATTTATTTTGAAACTGGGAATATGTCCCTGTTAATTTTCCTTACCTGTTCACTCATTCCTTCTTCCCCACGGGCAGCAGCATGTTTGTTCTCTATTTCGTTGTCTTGGTTCGTTTGTTTTCTGTTTTGCAATCCACATATAAGTGAAATCATACAGTGATTATCTTTTTCTGTCTGACTTACTTCACTAAGTATAATATCCATCCATGTAGCTGCAAATGGTAAAATTTCATTCTTTTTTTGTGGCTGAGTAATATTCCCCTGTGTGTATATACTGCATCTTCTTTAGTCTATCAATGGACACTCAGGTTGCTTTCCTATCTTGATTGTTGTAAGTAATGCTGCAGTGAACATAGGGGTTTAGGTGACAGTACTTTGTAAATATGTTTGCTTCTGTAAGTTAACTTGTAATCTGTTAGCTATGCACAGTTCTCTTCTTCCTCGTTTGGTGCCTTCTCTGCCCTTAATTTAATTTTGAGGCGAGTCCCTGCTGCTCTGAGAGTTCTAGGCAGTGACTTAGAATCTGAGATCAGCGGTCACGCCTGCAAGGTCAGAGGCCCCCAGGAGCTTGAGGCTGTTTCTAAAAACGGCCCTGATGAGGAATGAACTGAGCTGTCAGTTTGAAACAGGAGAGAGGGGGGCAGGGCACAACCTTTAAAAGAATGACAGAGCCGGAGGACAGGACATCAGCTGCTTAGAACCAAATGGGCCCAAGATGGCAGCCCAGTTGACGTCCACCAGCTCTTGCGCCTCACTGTACCACACAGAGCTGAGCGTCACGCCCAGAGGCGCCATGACAGTTACAGAGCTAACCACAGAAGGTCAACAGTGGGCGGTGGCCCTTCCTGGAAGTCCCCACCCCTTCCCCAAAATAGCTGGCCCGTTCCTCCCACTGATTAGCCTGTGAAATTACCCACCTCTATAAATACCACAGCCCCATCCCCTGGAGCTCGTCACCTTCTCCACGGCCCTCACTGTCTGTGGACTGTGTTTCTCTCTAAATAAACCCACTTCTTACCTATCCCTTTGTCTCTCACTGAATTCTTCCTGCCATGAGACGTCAGGAACCCAAACTTCATTAATCCTGAGACCAGGTGTGTTCAAGTCCCAGTCTGGGTTTTGGCCTGTGCCCCAGCCAATGGGTTCAAGTCTCCGTCTGAGGTGCACGGTTTCCACTTCAGTCCAAAGCCGGGTGTGACTTCTCTTTTCAGAGCTGACTTTTTGCAAAACTGCATGTGCTCTGCCACCTCTCAGGACTGTCTCAGCCATTCTGCTGCTTTGGGGATTTTGTAGGACCTGGGGAGGTGCTGGAAACTGCAGGAGAGTGAAGTCTGATAGACGCCCAAGAGCGAGGGCAGGAAGAACTTTCTGAAGGAGATTTATATCAGCCAGAGAAGATCCTCCCCCACCAGGGCATCCCCTTCCGGCCTTCTCTACTCCGCCCCTGACCCTATAGTTCAGTAATCCAGGTTCAGGGTGGGGGACCCTCCTTAGGGAGAAAGCCTCTCCTGTGAGCTTCACCTTTAACTCTGAGCTGTTTGCTCTGGGACATCCCATTCTGTCTTCCCTTTGTAAATCCTCAGCATCGAGGGATGGGGGTTCACCTCTTTGTCCTTGGGGCAGTGTGTCAAATAGGCAAAAACCTCGTGTGGTGCCTGCCTGTCCCCTGGGACAAGGTGAAGACTGGGTTTATCCTTGTGTAGCAGATGGGGACATGCAGGAACTTGCTGATCTTGGTGACAGCCAGTCTCAGAGAAGAGGAACTGAACCGTTCACCAGCCAGCGCCGTGGGCGCCAGTCATTCTGCTTTCAAGTCTCCCAGCTGTAGCCGTTCAACAGCGAGTCTCTGCTAAGGGCACATCATGAGCCACACTGGGAGGCTCCGGCCAGCTCTGCCCTTAAGAGAGTTTCACAGTCTGCTGGAAAATCAAGACAGGAAAAGCAGCCTTTAGGATGCAGAAGGAAGGCAGGAACTCCAGGAGCATCTCCCACCCCTGAGGCTGTTATCACCTGAGTTGGATGTGATCAGATTGACATCCTGGGGGGACAGAATTAGCATATCACTGGTACCTCGTCACAGGCACAAATGAGCAAGGTCGAGCTGGGCTTCTCACCTTTCACACAATAAAGGCCCAGGCAAGAAGCACGTGAAGGACACAGCTGTGGGACCACAGGAAGGAAAGGCCACGTCTCCAGAGGGGAGCTGGGAGGGACTCCCTGGAGCTTATTGGTTAGGCCCGTAAAGATGAGTAGGAATTAGCTAGCAAGGGGAGGAAAGAAGTTGGAGGTGGCAGGAAAAGCAAGAGCGGAGACCCAGCATTGACAGATGCCACTTCTCTACAAACATGCACACAGGCCTCCCCCACCCGGCCCCCTGCATCACTGTCCTCGGTGCTGAGGATCCATCCAGACGACACACAGCCCGCGCCCTGCTGGATCTGGCTGCCAGTCTCCTGGTTGAGGAGGGCACCAGAGTGATGTGCAGGCTGGATGGAGGGCCTGTGGATGGAGCAGCTGCTGCAGGGCTCCCTGCAGGCTTCTGAGGGCTCTGAGCCCTGAAGTCCCCCACAACGTTTGGGATGGACTATGCCAGCTCACCGGCGTGGCCCACAGTGGTGACTGGGAGGGCAGGGGTGCGCTTGCAGGATGGCTCAACTTGTGGTGGTGGCTGCTGGCAGAAGTGTCCCATCTAGGAGGCCCTGAGATGCTTGTGTGCCCATCTTTTTTTTTTTTTTTTTAATTTTTGAAGCTTCAGAAAAGTTATTTCTATCAACTGTAGAAATGTATGTTTTGCTATTATCCAACAACAGCAAAACGTACATCTTTCTCAAACTTACATGGAACATTTGCCAAAATGGATCACATTCAGGGCCATAAATTGTGTGCCCATCTTGTTGTCAAGTACCTGGTGGGTGTCCACTGCGAGAGTGTGGAAGGGAAATGGGAGACTTGCCAAGGATCATACCAAGCTCAGCTGCCAGGGACATTTTTTGGAAAAGAATAAGAGTAGGAGTAATGAATGGATGGGTGAGTTAATGTATGGATGAGTGGATGGATGGAAGGGTGGATGGATGGATGAGTGGATGGATGGATGGATGAGTAGATGGGTGGAAGAGTGGATGGATGGAGGGGTGGGTGGATGGATGGATGGAGGAGTGGGTGGATGGAGGGGTGGGTGGGTGGATGGAGGGGTAGATGAATGGATGACTGGGTGGGTGGATGGATGGATGAGTGGGTGGATGAATGGATGGATGGAGGGATGGAGGGGTGGGTGGATGGAGGGGTGGGTGGATGGATGATTGGTTGGATGGATGGATGGATGAGTAGATGGATGGAGGAATGGAGGGGTGGATGGGTGGATGGATGGA
>JADEYB020000027.1:1443337-1461618 GCA_015832495.2 Alces alces
TGGACGGAGGGGTGGGTGGATGGAGGGGTGGAGGGGTGGATGGATGGAGGGAGGGATGGATGAGTGGATGAGTCAGCAAAACACACCAAGTGGGCTATTTGCTGCCACATTTCCTTTTACTTTATTTTTTTTGACTGCACACCTTGTGGGATCTTAGTTCTCCGATCAGGGATTGAACCCATGCCCCTGAAGGAGAAGCACAAAGCCCCAGCCTCTGGACCACCAGGGAACTCCCTGCCTATGGCTGCTCAGTGGTTCCAGCTAGCACCCTTCTCACTAAACAGCAGCAACGAGGCGGCTGAGCTGACCGCATCCGCTGACGTCCTGCTCCTGCCCTTTCCCAGGTCCCCCACCCACCTCTGTCCCTCCACACTCAGAGGCTGCTCCGCACGCAGATGGTCGTTAAAGCCTGTTTCCACCTCCACGCCTTTAAATTATGAATGGAGCCCAGATAGCTTTTATTCCAGTCACACAGCCATTTAGAGAGTTGAAAGAGCAGGGCTCGTCCTCTGTTTAAAATTCCTTGTAAGTGAAGGCTGGACACGCTTCACTTCGAGATGTTACATCTCCGGGGCTTTCGAGGCCGCGTTTCCTGCGCTCACTTTCCCCGATTCTAATATGAGTAATTGATGCAATGGCGAGTTGCTTTGGTTTCTGTCTGGCTGTGTCTTAATTTGCGTTGATTTTCCTGTTCACGGGCTGGTGTAACGTCTGGCTCTGTATTTCTAGCTTCCCTTTACCATGTCGATTCAGGCTTTAATTAGGACCCCTGTTGGTGAACTGGCCCAAGCCTGCCCAGAAAGAGTTGGGAAAAAACAAAGGAAGCTTTCCAAAGAGCAAGACCATTTTATTGCTTATTAATTAGTCCCTGCCAAACGGAGACGGAGGCTGGGAGGGGGGAGGTGACCTGGAGGTCAGTGCGCCGGCTGCGTGGGGTGTTGGCAGGCATTTTTTGTGCAGGGGGGCCGGGGGGGAGGTACAGCCAGGGCTTTCCAAAGACTTGGAAATAAAGGACATAAGGTTGTTGCTGAGAGTTAAGCTATGAACTTTAGCTCTCAGTGGGGAAGGAATTGAACCCTAAAAGCATCCGCTTAAGCGATTATGTGGAAAATGGACTAACATGCTTTTTCAAATCAAATGACTGGGGCCTCTCTCTTCAAGTTTTGTTCATTTTGCTGGAGCAGCCCCATCACCCTGAGGCACTCTGCTTGGGGCTGCAGTTACCCCTTGAAGCCCCATCTTCATAGAACCTACAGTCCGGGGAGGAACTCAGAGTTCCTTCTTCTTTAAAATAAATATTCACTTATTTATTTATTTGGCTCCTCTGGGTCTTAGTTGCAGAATGCAATCAAGATGTTCTCATCGTGGCGTGTGGGATCTAGTGAACTCTTGAGGGATCTTCCCCGGTGGCTCAGTGGTAAAGAGTCAGCTGCCAGTGCAGGAGACCTGGGTTCCATCCCTGGGTCGGGAGGATCCCCTGGAGGAGGGAACGGCAGCCCGCTCCAGCATTCCTGCCTGGAGAATCCCATGGACAGAGGAGCCTGGCGGGCTCTGGTCCATGGGGTCACAAGAGTTGGACAGGACTGAGTGGGGAATGAAGAAAGGTGGGGTCTAGTTCCCTGACCAGAGGTGGAACCCCGGAGGCCTGCATGGAAGGTCAGAGCCTTAGCCCTGGACCCCCAGGGGAGACCCGCAGAGTGACATCCTCCCGCAGGATTGTGCTGTAGCGTTTCCAAGACCACTCTCAGCACAGTTGGTAGGTAAAACCAGGCAAGCACAGTGGCATCAACCCAGGACAAGTGTTTTGGGCGCTGCCTGGATGTATCAGCCAGTTGGAGCTGCTGTAACAGTGCAACAAATGGGTGGCTTAAACAACAGACATTTATTTCTCACAGTTCCAGAAGCCAGAAGTCCAACATCCGGGTGCCAGCTGGGTCAGGTTCTGGTGAGGCCCCTCTTCTGGGCTGGCAGACGGCCACCTTCTCACTGCGTCTTCCCTCAGAGCAGAGAAAAAACTCTTCCTTTGCTTGTGCGCTAGTCGCTCAGTCACGTCTGACTCTGCGACCCCGTGGACTGTAGCCCGCCAGGCTCCTCTGTCCATGGGATTCTCCAGGCAAGAAGACTGGAGAGGGTTGCCATTTCCTTCTCCAGGGGATCTTCCCGGCCCAGGGATTGAACCCAAGTATCCTGCATTGGCAGGCGAATTCTTTACCACGGAGCCACCTGGGGAGCCTAGGTCTAGCGAACGAGGACTTTTTCTGTGGCCCACGTGAACTCTGTGCTCATTAGCTCCACACTCCTCCAGGCGAACTTGGGATTCTGATTGCCTGTGTGCAGAAGAAGACACACCGGCCCCGCTCACACTCTGGTTCCTCTGCCTGTCCTTGGATGTCAGCTGGGAAATGGGCATTCTGGTGTCACTCAGGTGGTGTGTGTGGCTGTGAGTCAGGCCGTCAGGGTGGGCAGCAGCGGGGGTGAGTCCCAGACCAGTGACTGGTGTTTGGGGGGTTTTAGGGCCGCCCCTTCTGGGCACCAGCTCAGACCAGTGACTGGTGTTTGGGGGGCTTTAGGGCCGCCCCTTCTGGGGACCAGCTCAGACCAGTGACTGGTGTTTGGGGGGTTTCAGGGCCGCCCCTTCTGTGGACCAGCTCAGACTAGTGACTGGTGTTTGGGGGGCTTCTCCTGGGTGCAAGGGGACACGGGAAGAATGTGGGATTTGGGGTTTGGACAGGCCTGGGTGCAAATTCTAGCTCTGTCCTTTCCCAAGTGTAGGGATCTCCAGTCTTTTTTTTTTTTAATTTTAAAAAATTTGTTCATTTTTAATTGGAGGAGAATTGCTTTACAATGTTGTGTTGATTTCTGCCAAACGTCAGCATGAATCAGCCATCAGTTATACATATGCCCCCTCCCTCCGGAGCGTCCCTCCTACGTCCAGGCTTGTTTGTTTATTTATTTTCTTTTTAATGTTTATTTTTATTTATGTATTTATTCGACTGCGCTGGGTCTTGGTCGCGATGTGGGATCTTGGTTCCCTGACCGGGGATCGAACCCCTGGCCCCTGCACTGGGAGTGCAGAGTCTTAGCCCCTGGACCACCAGGGAGGCTCCAGGGACCAGCCTTTGATACGAGACAGGGAGTGGACAGAGCACGCTGCATCCGTGTTCCTGCCAGCGGCAGTCTTGGGGAGGTTGCTCACACTCTCTGCTTCACCCTTCTTATCTGTAAAACGGAATTCTGATGGTTTGAAATGATACATGTGATACGATTAGGGTAGTAGCCACTTGATAAATGGTAGCTATGTGTGTGTGTGTGTGTGTGTGTGTGTGTTTTATTGGCGTGTGGGATCTTACTTCCCCGACCAGGGACTGAACGCGAGCCCCCTGCATTGGAAGCTTGGAGTCTTAACCACTCGGTCACCAGGGGCGTCCCATGGAGGCTCTTCCTAGAGTCATAAGGCAAACATCCATCAAGTCAGTGGATTATTATTATTTTTTAATTGGGCTTCCCTGGTGGCTCAGACGATAAAGAATCTTCCTGCAATGCAGGAGACCTGGGCTTGATTCCTGGGTGGGGAAGACCCCCCTGGAGAAGGGAATGACTGGCTACCCACTCCAGTATTCTTGCCTGGAGAATCCCATGGACAGAAGCCTGGTGGGTTATGGTTCATGGGGTCGCGCAGAGTCGAACGCGACTGAGAACCATTAGTTGACGAGCCGGACACGACTTAGCGCGCGCGCACACATGCACGCGCTCACACGCACATGTGCGCGTGCACACACACGAACACACACACACACACGTGCACACACGCGCACACACATGCACGCGCGCGCACACACGTGCACAGACGCACACACATGCGCACGCGCGCACACACACACACGTGGAATCTGAAACATGGCACAAATGGCCCTATCTGAAAAACAGACTTAGAGACGAGGGGAACAGGCTGCATATTTATACCCTAGTCTCAGTTTACATGGCCCAGTTTTCAGGAGCACTTGCTGGGATTACCCACCTCTGAGTCGGAACCACCTGCGGCCTGAGGGCAGTGACCGACCTTCTGCTGTTACGTGCTGTTCTCCAGGCCCTGCTCCCGGCTCATCGCCGTGTGACAGGCGGGACTCCCGCAGCCCCAGCCCAGAAGGGGCGCCACTGCGGCTCGTGAACCCGACTCATGGAGAGACCTCCTCTTTGGTTTGGCTTTCTGGGCTGGTTAGGCCAATATTTCAGGCTCCCAGTTACGGTGGGTACTGAGGCCCTGCCCTTCTGGGTTTATGTCACTGTAGCTTGAGACCCAGGGGGAAGAAAGAGCTATTCCTCTCTCTCTGGGTAGGAAAATTCCAGGTTTGGGGGGCTTTCCTGGTGGCTCAGTGGTAAAGAATCCACCTGCTGATGCAGGAGACACGGGTTCGATTCCTGGTCCAGGAAGATCCCACATGCTTCAGAGCAACTCAGCCTGTGTGCTCTCCATCCATCATCAGCGTGACTTCTCCATCCCGGGAGCAAAATTACTGAAGCCCGTGCACCCTAGAGTCTGTGCTTCACAAGAGGAGCCACCCAGGGAGAAGCCCTCCCACTGCAGCTAGAGAAAAAGCTGGTGCAGCAATGAAGACCCCGCAGTGCCCAAAGTAAATAAATAAAATACATACAAAGAGAATATTATGTCTGAACAAAACTATATTAAGAAAAAGAATTTGGGAAAAAAAGGAAAAGAGACGAAGATTCCAGGTCTGGGTTCTGAATCGCCATGCTCGGAGGGGTCTATGCGGCTCTGCTGGGCCCAAGTCTGGGTGGGTGGGCGTGGGGGCAGGGAGCAGGAGTACACAGCCCCAGGGGACCCCCGTTAGCAAGAGTCTAGGTGCTGTCAGACGAGTGTCTGCTTTCAGGCGCGAGGGAGCTTCACAAGCCCAGAAGTCAAGGTCGAGACCATCCTTCTGGGGAATGAGAGCTTCTGAGGCTAGGGCTTCCCTGGTGGCTCACTGGCGAAGAATCTGCCTGCCAGCGCAGGAGGTGTGGGTTCGAGCCCTGGGTCGGGAAGCTCCCCTGGAGAAGGGACTGGCAACCCAGTCCAGTGTTCTTGCCTGGAGAATCCCATGGACAGAGGAGCCTGGTGTCCACGGGGTCCCAAAGAGTGGGACACGACTGAGCGACTCTCACTGGCTTTTGTGACAGTGGTGGGCTTTGAGGTTTAGGTCAGAACTCGGAAGGATGGGAAGAGTCCGGTTGTGCAGGCTGAGCTCCAGCCGAGGGAGGTGTTGGCCGGCAAGATGCCTGCGGTGGGGGATGGCAGAGGCGGGGCTGGGAGGTGCTCCAGGACCCCGTCCTGTTGGGGGATCTTTGGGGATCTGTAGCATGGTGTGTTCGTTGACAGGAGCCACGGTAACCAAGCCCCGCAAACTGAGTGGCTTAAAACACCAGAAATGCCTTGTCTCGTGGTTCAGGAGGCTGGAAGCTAGGAGTGAAGGTGCTGGCAGGGCCTCGCCCCCTCTGATGGTCTAGAGGATGCCCCTCCTCACCTCCCTGCCTCCCGGTGGCCATGGGTGTGCCGAGCAGGCCCAGCCACGACCCGCGGGCAGGTGGCGATGCGCTGAGAGAAGCTGGTGCCTGGGAACCAGCTGGGAGCCCAGCGATCAAGGGAGGGCAGGGAGGCTTCTTCCAACCCCAAGGGATGGAGGGTCAGGAGGAAGTGCTGGCTGGGTGTGAAGGCAGAGCCGGGGCCCCGGGCTCCCCGGGAGCAGAGCGCGGCCGCACCTGGCATACACGGACCCTGCGATGTGGGCGCCCCTGCCCTCACTCCGCCAGGTGGAGGCATCGCCCGCCTGCTTGAAGAGCGTGGGCGCAGGCCCAGGCCCGTGCTTTCAGACGGCGCGGCTGGGGCCTCACGGGGCACGTCTCTGCCCCCGGGGGCTGCTGCTCCTTCTTGGCCGTGTGCCCCCGTGAAATCTGGTGTCCGGGAATTCCCCCATCTTCCAGGGCCGAGGCCTGGTCTCTTTAGCAAGACTTGCCGTGTTCACAGGAGCAGAGAGGGCGGGGACATCGCCCACTCTGCACGTGCTGGGTGGTGCCCACCGTGTGCTGGCCTGGGGGCCGGAGGGGGAGGGCCGCTGTCCCACCATCGCTGCCCTGGTGCTGACCTGTTGAGTCACAGGCTGTCCCCAAAGTCAGCGGCTCGCAACAGCTGCCACTTGATTGTAGCTCGTGATGCCAGGGGTCAGACATCCAGGCATCTCTTGAGTGGGCAGTTCTTTTCCACCTTGGGTTGACTGAGGCCACTCTGGGGAGATTCAGCAGGCAGACGGCTGGGCTGGGAGGTCCAGGTGGCCTTGCTCGAACGCGTGATGCTCAGACGCCGATGACCTCAGCTGGCGTCGTGGACCGCAGCAGCTATGGCCATCCAGGCAGCCTTGGGGTACTTAATTTCTCACATGGCAGACAACACTTTCATCACCTCATCGGTACAGAACCTGGCTTTACCTGTTTCTGTTTAAAGACATCTCCTTTAATATGTGCGTCAAAGTCATTCAGTCGTATCTGACTCTTTTTGACCCCATGGAGCCTACCAGGCTCCTCTGTCCACGGGATTCTCCAGGCAAGAATACTGGAGTGGGTTACCATGCCCTCCTTCAGGGGTTCTTCCTGACCTAGGGATTGAACCCAGTTCTCGTGCACTGCAGGCAGATTCTTTACTATCTGAGCCACTAGGATGCTTCCCTGGTGGTTCAGCTTCCCTAGTGACTCAGATGGTAAAGAATCTGCCTGCAGTGCAGGAGACCCGGGTTTGATCCCTGGGTCGGGAAGATCCCCTGATAAAGGGCAGGGCAGCCAACTCTAGTATTCTTGCCTGGAGAATCCCATGGACAGAGGAGCCTGGCTCTTTCTCCATGGAGGCTATAGTCCATGAGATTGCAAAGAGTCGGACATGACTTATTAAATAAGTCGGGTGACTTATTTAATACATATTTGATTCATTGACATTGAACTGAAGGTCAACAGCACCATGCTTATTGTGAATGAAGCTTGTTTGACACATGCATTTTCTCCATAAGGCCCATCACAGCCTTCTCAAGCTTAGACATGCTGGCCACACCTTGAGTATTGAGCTTGGGATTCTTTTAAGCAGTAAAATCATCAACAGAAAGAAAACCGTTGAAAAACCATGGCACTGAATTGCCTGTGACAAGGAGGACACTTGCTTGGCATGTGAGAGCCATGAGTATTGATTTTGGGGTTACAAGTACTTTGAGTAGGTGAATTCAAAATATGCAGTCTGCAGATAAAGGGGATATGCAGTCCATTCAATATGTTGGATTAAATCTAGTTCAGTTAGCTATGTGACCTTGGATTAGTTGCATTATCTCTGTGGGCTTCATTTTCTTTTTCAGGTGGGTCACGTTGCAAGGCTTGTAGAGTCTTAGTTTCCCCAACCAGGGGTTGAACCCATGTTGCTTACAATGGAAGTTAAGGAATCTTAACCCCTGGACCACCAGGAAAATACCAGTGGGCTTCATTTTCTTTGTTGTTGTTGTTGTTCAACTGCTAAGTTCTGTCCCACTCTCTGCAACCCTATGCACTGCAGCACACCAGGCTCCTTTGTCCTCTGCTGTCTCCTGGAGCTTGCTCAAATTCATGTCCATTGAGTTGGTGATGCCATCCAACCATCCCATCCTCCGTTTCCCCCTTCTCCTCCCGCCTTCGTTCTTTCCCAGCATCAGAGTCTTTTCCAAGGAGTCAGCTCTTCACATCAGGTGGCCAAAGTACTGGAGCTTCAGCTTCAGCGTCAGTCCTTCCAATGAATATTCAGGGTTGATTTCCTTTAGGATTGACTGGTTTGATCTCCTTGCAGTCCACGGGACTCTCAAGAGTTTTCTCCAACACCACATTTTGAAAGCATCAGTTCTTCATAGCTCAGCTTTCTTTATGGTCCAACTCTCACATCCATACATGACTATTGGAAAAACCATACTAGACTAGAGGGACCTTTGTTGGCAAAGTGATGTCTCTGCTTTTTAATATGCTGTCTAGGTTTATCATTTACCTGCCCCACACCTGGATGTCTTGGCGCTCCTCCCCAGCACTGGGCGCCAGGTGACTGCTGTTGTTCATGTCTGGACCCTCCCCCCCCCCATCACTCTCCTTTCCCCCAGGTTCGTGGATTTCCACGCGGCGGCCTCCACCTGCTCACCCTCCAGGGCGGCCCTGCTCACCGGCCGGCTGGGCCTCCGCAATGGAGTCACTCACAACTTTGCAGTCACGTCCGTGGGGGGCCTTCCACTCAACGAGACCACCTTGGCCGAAGTGCTGCGGGGGGCTGGCTACGTCACGGGGATGATTGGTAACATGACCTCCGCCGCCTGGACCCCTGTCCCCTGCGCTTGCTGTGGTGGCTGCTTCCTTCGTCTGCAGAGCCATCTCTTCTGCTCGAGTCCACTTGTGTGTTCATTTCTTGCTGTGGAAACTAGAAATGCTTTCAGCTCTCAGTACCAATAATTGGAAAGACCTAACAGTATACTAGGGCTTCCCAGGTGGTGCTAGTGATAAAAATCCACCGGCCAGTGCAGGAGACCCAGGAGATTGGGGTTTGATCCCTGGGTCGGGAGGATCCCATGGAGGAGGAAAGGGGAACCCACTGCAGTGGTCTTGCCTAGAGAATCGCATGGACAGAGGAGCCTGGTGGGCTACAGTCCACGGGGTTGCAAAGAGTCGTGCATGAGTTAGCGGCTGAGCACAATAGTGGACTAAACCGCCTTCAGAACTAGTTCCTCCCGCCCCTTCCTACAGCGGCCAAGGCAACCCAGCATCCCAGGGGCATCCTCAGCCCACCTGTGCTTTCTTTTTAATTGGAGGACAGTTGCTTTACAATGCTGTGGAGGCCTCTGCTGTACGTGGACTGGAGTCAGTCACAATTGTACACATACCCCCTCCCTCTTGAGCCCCCCACCCCCATCCCGCCCCTCGGGGTCACCAGGGCACGAGCTGAGCTCCTGAGCTGCAGAGCGGCTTCCCACTGGTTCTGTTACACGCTGTGTGTGTGCGTCCATGCTGGCTTCTCAGTCGTCCCCCGCCTCCTTCCCCTGCTGCGACACTAGTCCGCTCTCCATCTCTGCGTCTCCATTTCTTCTCTGTACAGAGTGAAGTCAGAAAGAGAAAAACAATGATCGCGCCTCTGCTTTTTCTCCTAACTCTCCGAGCTGGGGTGGCGCGGGACCCCAGCCGCCCTCCCCTCCTGCGCACAGTGACGTGGCGGTGGGGGTCCCGTGAGGATGTCCTTGGCGCCTGCAGGGAGCAGGAGTTTCTGTGTGTCGGCTCGACCCCCGCTCTGGGTCAAGGAGCCTGACACACGCTTCAGACCATCAGACTAGAGTGGGGGGCTTCACTGTCCGTGAGGATGAGCCCCAGTCCGCAGGAGGCGGGACCCTTAAGGTTCCAACCTGCTCTCCTTTCGGCCCCTTGTCTCCACGCCTGGAGGCCCGGATCCCGATGAGGCTCTCAGTGTGGGCTGAGCATCCTCGGGAGTGTGTCCTTGCATCTGCGTGACTCCCAGCCGGGGGAGGGGCTTTGGTCCCTGGGCCACCTGACCCTAAGACGGGGGTGGGGGGTGGGGGTGGGGTGGGGGGTGGGGGTGGGGTGGGCTCTTTTCAAGCTGGATTGGATCACACTTGCCCCTCCCTCTTCATGCCTTTCAACCCCAAGAAGGCAACTGATTACAGATCAACTATTCACCGCTCACTATACCTTCTTGCTGTTTTTTTCTGGGACAAGATACCAAAGCATGTCTCCTTGTTGAGACTATGACTTTCCCCAGAAGCACACTTACAGGGAAAATTAAAAGCCTGCCGAAGGAATATCGAGTCCACTGACACCACTCTCTCCTTGCTTATAATCTTTTTACTTTTTTTTTTTTTTTCGCCTGCGTGGGGTCTTAGTTGCAGCATGCAAGATCTTTGGTTGTGGCATGCAGACTCTTAGCTGTGGCCTGTGACATCTTAGTTCCCTGACCAGGGATCGACCTTGAGCGCCCTGCATTGGGAGCTCAGAGTCTTAGCCACTGGACCACCAGGGAAGCCCCTGTTTGCTTCTAACCTTGATCTGTGTTATTGGGTTTTTCCCTAGTTGTATGCCTACCTCTCGGTCCTACTTTTCTGCCCTTCCTATTATTTTACATTTCCTGGTGGTGTAATTTTACATATTTACTGTCATTTTAGAAAGAATTTTAAAATTGTACTATGTCTGTATTTCCACATCATACCGAACGTAAGTAGTCCATCTAATGCTTAATGCACTTCCCTTAACTTATTACATAATTTTCCCCAAACCTTTAGACCAGTTGCTAGAAGGGACTCCCCGAGCACTGCCCCCACCGCCGCTCAAACACAGTTTCTGTAGAGGCAGCAGGTCTTTATTTGGGCTGCACGCATTCGTCTAAAGAAGATGGGTCGGAAGCATTTCGTGGAGGCCACGTGTGAGCATGTACTGAGCCAGACTCCTGCGGTTGCCTGTTCATTTCCGCCCTTCATGCTGCTTCACACTCTGCCCTTTCGGTCTCCGCACCGCACCTTCTCTTCGTCCCCTCGCCGCCTGGGTTCGTCACAGCAGAGGGGCAGGCCAGCGAGTCCCGCGCTCGCCACGCGTCCGCACCGCCCCCGCCCCTCCCAGCGCGCTCACAGGCGGAGCGCAGTGCGGTGCGGCTGACTTTTCCGATCTGCCGGCGGGCTGCAGGGCCGCGGGGGGCGGGCCCCGGCCCCTCGCTCAGCCTCTGCGGGCGGCTGCTGCTGGCCAGGGAGGAAGGTGATGAAGCCAGGGGCGAGCAGCATCTCTGGGGCCACGTGGGCGCTGCACCTGCTCCCCGGGCCTTGGCAAGGTCCCCAGCGCGGGGGGCAGAGCGGCCCTCACTGGGGGCGGAAGCTCAGCCTGCTCGCTCCTCTGGGCTCCTGGTAACCCGCCTTCCCCTTCCCTGGGCCACTTCCCGTGTGAGCCCTGAGTCATCCTGGCTCGCTTTCTGTCTCCCTGGGGACTCCCCCTGAGCCCCGAGAGCCAGGCTGGGGGTGGGCGCAGCGCGCAGCCTCTCTGCGTGTGGTCAGGGAGGATACCCCAGCGTGTGCTCAGCGCCCCGCGCGCTGCGCCCCTCGGAGCCTCCTCTGAGCGCCTCTCTCTCTTGTCTTCCTGCAGGGAAGTGGCATCTTGGGCACCATGGCTCTTACCACCCCAACTTCCGTGGTAAGGATTCCCCAGGGGACCGGTTACCTGGGAAACAGAGGTGTCTGTGTGAAAAGACTCATCGGGTTTAAGCCGCCGGATCCTGGGCCGCCTCTCTCCTGAGTCAGGACATCCTCGTTCACAGGGTCACTTGAGGGGTCTGGGGCACCCGGGGCTGCCCCTCTCACGTGCCTCTTGCCTGGCTCTTGTCCTGGCCCCCCCTCTGTCTCCCCTCGGGGCCCCCTCATCGCGAGGCCATCAGCATTTTCCTTGACCCCGTTCTCCCGTGTCGGGGAACAGTGGCCCCCGTGAGGTCCCGTGTGGTAAGAGGTCAGACTGTCTGAGGGGTTCGCTGAAGCAGGGACTGGGGGGTGGGTAGGGAAGTTCTGCGGAAACATCATACTGAAGCAAGCTTGTGCTGCAGAAGGCGTAGGGTGAGTGGAGGGGTCTCAGAAAAAAGTCAACTCGGGGTTTTCAGGTCTCACTTTGACCCTCACGTCCTCTCCCCGTCCCAACTCCAATCCTGCCAGCTCTCAGCATCCAGCTGAGACCTATTTTGAGAAGCATTTTGAGCTTCCCATCTCAACCCCAGCCCCTCCCCCGCCCAGCATCCTGGGGTGCCTTCCTTCTCTGAAGTCTCTTGCTGGCTTCCTGGGAAGCCTGCTCTTCAAGCTAAATCTCTCTTTCTTATCTCCTCTTCAGATGGGAAGTTTCTTGAGGGCAGAATGTCTTCTTTTGTCCCTCAAAGTGTTGTGCAGGGAGTAGATTTGCCCCAGATATTTCCTGCTGTGTCCAGGACAGCATTGGGCACGGTAGGAGTACCGGAATTCTCCCTGCTTCCTTCCCCTTCGGGTTAACTCTAATCACAAGATGTTTTGCAAATCTAGTCTTGCGGCCGGCCAGGGGCCAGCAACGTGTTTTCCTTGCATACTTACCGAGGGATATTCATCAAATCCTCTTTTAATTACACACTCATAACACTGCAGAATTAAATCATGGAAAATTAAATTTCTGTCTTGGGTGTAAGCACGCAGGCCCGCAGTCTAACCGGTGCTTCTGTTCCAGGCTTCGACTACTACTTTGGGGTCCCCTACAGCCACGACATGGGCTGCACTGACACCCCTGGCTACAACCACCCCCCCTGCCCGGCGTGTCCCCGGGGCGACAGACCATCCAGGTAATTCTGGCCAAGGCGTTGGCTCTGGGCATCAGAGCAAGGGGAAGTCCCGGGGGTGTGGTCCATCCAGAGGACACAGAGAGGCCGCGAAGGACCAGTAACCGCAGCAAAGAAAGGTCGCGTACCTTTAGTGCAAATCTTAGATGCATTGTGTGCGTGGCGGGCAAGAACACTTTCTGCGGAGATGAGGGGACAGCACTTTTTAAATTGGAATTTTCCAGTTTCCTTGGACTGTTGAGCTCAGTTGGGGGGAGGGGGTGCTACCAGGTCTCACGCGGGTGGCCTCCCCTCTCTTGTCCGGGACCACGCACCTATCCCGCCAGGGGACATAGGAGGGAGACAGGAAAAGTGCATAGGGCTCCTGGCGCGCCCCACCCCCGCCCGCAATTAGGCGGCCTCCCAGCGTTGGAATGCCGCAGGCACTCAACAGGATGCTTTCAAAACGTATTCAGTGAAATGGGGAAGTGCTCACAATAGAATAGTAAGTGAAAAAAGCAGGAAACAAATCATCAACACGGATCTGAACTGCGTCTGTATTTACACCTCTAATAGTCCCAAAGGAAATACGCCAGAATGGCGACCATGGTTCATTCAGTCCGGTTGTGCCATTAAGAACGTTTCATTTTTTTTCTCTCTCACTGTATTTTTCCAATATTCTGTAATCAGCACGCAGTACGCCTCCTATCAGAAAAAGGCGATATACCGTAATCAGGTGATAAAGCCAGGTGCTCTGCTTGTTCAGAGCGTGCACCACGGTTATTTGCAAGGTTTGCAGGTGTCTGGGCTGCTTGGGGCAAGTGAGTCTCAGATGGCACTAACACAGTAGTTAGTGTAATAACGGCCATTTATTGAGACAATGTTACCATCTAAGCTCCCTGCTTGCTGATCTGTCCTCCATGTGACCATGGACCGAGGCAAGTGTTTCTCCTGATTGTCCAGGGACGGCGCTTACCTCGTGGCCCAGGTCACAGTGGGGCCGTGACGGGGAACTGGAGAGTCCCCCTGGGTCCCCCTGAGTTGGGAGGGTGGGGTCAATGGGAAAAGTCAAGGCTACTGATTGGCTCTGGGACTCTGCTTGAGTATCTCAGTTTGTTGAGACCTCAGTTTCTCTCCCAGCAAAATAGGGATAATAACACCCTAGGTCAAAAAAGTCATTGGGAGCCTCATACAGTGGCCGGGCCTGCCCAAGAAGCGCACATTTCTGCTGGAAGGGAGTGGAAGGAGGTATTGTATCAGCTTTACACTCGGAGGAAGTGGGAGGCTGGAAAAACCATCTGGGCCAGGCTGCTCGCTGTTTTGTATTTATGTGCATCGCCGCATCACGGCTTTTTGTCCGACTCCATGACTACCCGGGTCGTGGGAATGAGTGTTCTACCATCTGTGGTTTCCACACAGGAACCTTGAGCGGGACTGCAACTCTGACGTGGCCCTTCCTCTTTACGAAAACCTCAAGATCGTGGAGCAGCCCGTGAACTTGAGCGCCCTTGCACAGAAGTACGCCGAGAAGGCCACCCAGTTCATCCGGCAGGCGAGGTGAGCATCCCTGCGCCCACCCCCGTGTCCCCTGGCCCAGCTGGGCTCACAGCCGTGGCAGAGTTCCATTGCCCAACAAAGATGCACGTACGTCTCCTGGAAGAGATGCTCCTTGGAAAAGACCCTGATGCTCGGAAAGACTGGGGGCAGGAGGAGAAGGGGGCGACAGAGGATGAGATGCTTGGATGGCGTCACCGACTCAGTGGACATGAGTTTGAGAAGACTCCGGGAGTTGGTGAAGGACAGGGAAGCCTGGTGTGCTGCAGTCCCTGGGGTTGCAAAGAGTTGGACACGACTGAGCGACTGAACTGCAACAAATAAAGCTGGAAAACAGCCTGTCTTGGGGCTCCAGGCCTGGGTTCCTAGGCCATAGGTGCAGGTCCATTCCCGGGGTCCTGCTCAGAACACGCCCTAGTCGTGGTCACCTGTCCTCTATGCAGCGCATCCCCCCTCGAGGCTGGGGCCCTCCGCTGTCTTCCGTGCGTTCAGAGTGTTTCTTGGGCTCCTTAGCTGGCAGGGTACATTCGCTGCTATCACAAACTTACCCCCAACCTATTGGCTGAAACAACAGCAGTTTATTCTCCTACAGATCTGGAGACCAGACGTCTGAAATGCGTCTCATGGGGACTCAAGTCCAGATATCAGCAGGACTGTTTCCTTCTCAAGTCTCCAGGGAGAATCGTTTCTTTTTCTTTGATTAAAAAATATCCATTTATTTTTTTGGCTGTGCCAGGCTTAGTTGCAGTGTGGGATATAGCTCCCTGACCCGGGATTGAACCTGGGCCCCCTGCATTGGGAGGGTGGAGTCTTAGCGCCTGGACCACCGGGAAGTCCCGAGAATCGTTCCTTGTGTCTCCCAGCTTCTGGTGACTGTTGACATTTCTTGGCTGTGGTTGCATCATTCTGTTTTTTTGGCCACACCAAGGGCTTGCAGGGTCTTAGTTCCCCCACTAGGGATGGAATCCGGACCCTGGGCAGTGGAAGTGTGGCGTGCTGACCACTGGGCCACCAGGGAGCTCCCTGGCCACTTCATTCTGATCTCTGCTTCTGTGGTCTTCTTGCCCTTATTCTTCTGTAGTTAAGAGCCTCCCCCTGCCTCCCCCTTAGGAGGACATTTGTGATTACGTTTAGGGTCTACTGGGCTTCTCTGTTGGCTTAGACAATAAAAATCTGCCTGCAATGAGAGAGACCTGGTTTCGATCCCTGCATCAGGACCATCCCCTGGAGAGGGGAATGGCCGCCCACTCCAGTGTTCTTGCCTGGAGAATCCCATGGACAGGGGAGCCTGGCAGGCTGCAGTCCATGGGGTCGCAAAGAGTCAGACACGACTGAAACGACTAACACGTTCACAGTTAGGGTCTACTAAGACAGTCCAAGAAAAGCCTCTGATGTCAAGACCCTTAGCTTCATTGCATCTACAAAGTGCCCTTGGTCGTACAAGGTAACAGAGATTCCAGGAATTAGACCCTGGGTGTCTTTGGGGGCCGGTATTCAGTGGGTCCATTTCCACTTGATCACATGACCTGCTCGAGACCCAGATTCTGAGGGCAGCACCTTAGGCTTTAGAGGCGGCATCTTACGAGTTTTTCAGGCTTTTTCACTGGTCTGCTTGTTTCTGTATTTTCCAGATGGCTGGTTTGAAGAGGGAAAAGCCCCTTCTCTCACTGGGGGCTGTCTTGGCTTCACGGTGCCCTGGGCAGGGGCCCAGTCCGTGGCTGGCGGGGCCCGTCCCCCGCCGCGTTCGCAGTGGGGCCTCCGTGCTCCTGGGGGGGTTTGGGGGAGTAGCAGCTACCTGGGGGTTGACGGATGCCCCGAACAGGAAGTGGTGCTGTTCAAACCAGTTAAGTTGAAAGGCAAGCATATCAGTGAACAAACTCTTTGTTGTAGGAAAGAGGCGAAGCATTTGTGAGTTTATTAATTCGTTATTGAGTGAAAAGTCACATGAATCCTGTTGGCTTTTAACTTGGTGGAGAGTAATCCTCAGGCACCTGGTCTCTGTAGGACTTGACCTGCCAGGTCTCCCGTGGTTTCTGAAGACTCAGCGCACACGAGGCCCCATCTGTGTTCCTTTCTCCTCCGTGACCCCTGACCCCACCTGGACTTGTTTGTCAAAACCACTGGGGGGTCCCTGGACTGCGGTTTCCTGCCCGCGCTCAGCAAGGATCTCACCCCAGGACTTTGAACATTTTTCCTTGGGTCTTTGCTTGAATTTAGATTCCTGACCTAGCAGGAATGCTGAAGGCTGATTCTTTTCTTTTGTTGTTTTTAAATGAAAGCATAGTTAATTTACAGTGTTGTGTTAATAACTGTATAGCAAAGTGACTCCATTATACATTCTTTTTTATATTCCTTTCCACTCTAGTTTATCACAGGATATTGACTACAGTTCCCTATAGTCATACGGAACCGTATAGTCATAGCTCTACGGTAGGACCTTCTTGTTTATCCACCTACTTACAATAATTTGTGTCTGCTAATCCCCAAATCCCAGTCCTCCTTCTCCACCCCCAGCCCCACCAGCCTGGGCAACAACACGTCTGTTCTCTGTGAATCTGTTTCTGTTCCTTAGATAAGTTCATTTGTGTCATATTTTAGATTCCCCATGTAAGTGATGTTCTTTGTTGTTCAGACGCTAAGTCACATCTAACTCTGTGACCCCAAGGGCTGTAGCCCGCCAGGCTCCTCTGTCCATAGGATTCTCCGGGCAAGAATACTGGAGTGGGTTGCCATTTCCTTCTCTGGGGGATCTTAAAGGCTGCCTTTTATTCAGCGCTTACTCTGGGCAGTTAAGTCACAGCTCTGCCGGGGAGGCTTGGCAATCCCCACTGCGCTGACGACTGAGGTTAAGTGAATGGCCCAGGGTCATCCATACACCTCTAGAAACTTTTCGTCTTCCCAGACTGAAACCCTGTCCCCATTAAACGCCGGCCCCCTGTCTTCCCTTGCCCGCGGCCCCCGACAACCACTGTTCTACTTCCTGTCTGTCTGAAGCTGACTGCGTCGGGCCCCTGTAAGTGGAGTCTGACCATGCTCGTCCTTTGGCGATGGCCCATTCCACGCAGCACGATGTCGTTGAGGCTCATCCCTTGCATGTGAGACACTGCATTCTTCTATTTCATTTTCATGAGTTGAAATAGCCACACATGGTGTGGCTACGGCACTGGACAGTGAGACTATAGAAATGTAGCAAGGAAATTGTTGATTTTTTTTTAATTTAATTTTTTTGGAGCATAATTGCTTTACGATATTGTATCGCTTTCTTCTGTACAAGTGAATCAGCTGCACCTCTACACATTTCCTTTCCGTTTTGGATTCCCTTCTCATGTAGGTCACTACAGAATGCCAAGGAGAGTTCCCTGGGTTACACAGGAGGTTCTCCTTAGTTGTCTTTTTTTTTTTTTAAGTATTTATCTCTTGTTAATCACTCAGTTGTGTCCTAGTATTTGCGCCCCCATGGACTGTAGCGGCCAGGCTCCTCTGTCCATGGGATTCTCCTGGCAAGAATACTGGAGTGGGCTGCCACTTCTTTCTCCGGGGGCTCTTCCCGCCCCAGGGATGGAACCTCTGTCTCTTACGTCTCCTGAATCGCAGGTGGGTTCTTTACTACTAGCACCACCTGGGAAGTCATCTGTTTTACACATAGTATGAAAAAGAAATTGTTGATTAAAATGGGGACGAGGAGGTCCCCATCCAGGACGTCTGTCGTTCAGAGAGAGCTGAGTCCATCCAGTCCCAATTAGGGGACCCCGGGAGTTGGGATGCAGGGGGTCTCCAGGTTTGAGGCAGAGTTGAGCCTGGGGGGACTCAGAGAATGTGACGTGGTGGGGGGCGTGTGAACCGAGGTGAGCCGGGAAAGCTCAGGCCGGTTTGAAAGTTAAGTGCCGGGTTCAGTTCAGTTCAGTCGCTCAGTCGCGTCCGACTCTTGGCAGTCCCATGGACTGCAGCACGCCAGGCCTCCCTGTCCATCACCAACTCCCGGAGTCTACTCAAACTCATGTCCATCGAGTCGGTGATGCCATCCAACCATCTCATCCTATGTCATCCCCTTCTCCTCCCGCCTTCAATCTTTCTCAGCATCAGGGTCTTTTCTAAGGAGTCAGTTCTTCACACCAGGTGGCCAAAGTATTGGAGCTTCAGCTTCAGCATGAGTCCTTCCAATGAATATTTGGACTGATCTCCTTTAGGATGGACTGGTTGGGTCTCCTTGCAGTCCAAGGGACTCTCAAGAGTCTTCTCCAACACCACAGTTCAAAAGCATCAACTCTTCGGTGCTCAGCCTTCTTCACGGTCCAACTGGTGGCAAGAGAGCCACACTTCTGTCACTCTGAGAACCTGCCTGAGGTCCCCCCCCCCCCCCCCCCCCCCCCCCCCCCCC